>JADNRX010000098.1:0-157623 GCA_015501595.1 Hymenopellis radicata
GATTGTTGACGGCGACAGAATTGAAGACATTGCTCGGCAAGAAGTTCATTAACGCGTGGTGAGTCCTTTGCAACTGTTCTTTCCTTCGAAGTAGTGTTAATTCTTGGTGTAGAGAAACGAAACGATCCTTTATCTATTAGCTATTCTATTCCTCGTGTAGTCTGTCAATGTTATTCGTGCCATCGTGTTCAAGCTATTATACATACTATACGTACTAGATATAACCTGTTGTGCCACATACACCTCTAGATGGTCGAGTTGTTTTTACCTTTCTTTTTTCTTCGGTTTTCTGGTATATACTTGGTGGCAAATGTGTAGAATTGGCTATATAACTGACGCAATGTTGATCTGTAGGCGTTGTTGTTCAATAAACTAATAAAGAGCAAACTAGGATTGGAAGCAAGATCGTAGTCGACCAATTCTGTCTTGCAACAGCTGCTCTAGTTTCTACATACCTTCCAATCAACTGGACTGGAATCCGTATCCGGTGTTTAAAAACAAGTCCTTTGAAGCGTGTTCCGGATCGTGGGGCTAATCCGCCGCACTATCTCTGCACTAACGCAGATTGTGGTCGAGTGTCGGCACTGCTCATTGGATTTTCATAAGCCGATTGGTCTATGTCTTCCTCGAATTCTCTTTTTATCAAGAACAAGCGGTGACGTCTGCGCGCCCGTGATTTCACCTTCAGATCTGGGACTGTGTGTAGCTGGCATCGCTGGAGCTCTTGTCGATGGCATTTGAATGGTGATCTAGATGCATATAAAAGTTGCTGCACATGATTGGGGAGAGTAGAGCCTTGACGACTGGATTAGGACAACAGTATGGCGCATCGGGCTCGTGATCGTCAAGAGCAAGTGACGTTTTACCACGTGCGTTAACGTTCTTCTCTTCCTTCCCCTGAGCCCTCATCTCGCTCTGGTCATAAGCAGGTGGGTATCGCGCGTTTTTACTTCAAATCTCAGTAGAATAACGCTTTAAATGAGAGTCAGTGACGCCACGCAAGTTATTCCAAGTAACGCGTTTTGGAAGCTTTGAAAGCACTCGGAGAGGTTCGCAGACTGCTGCCCCGTCCTGCCCCCGCTACGTCTTAGTTCGTTGGCCTGGCCATTCCTTGAATCTCATGGGTGTCAATTGTAGCGTCGTAAAATATGGAGTGCCAAACTGCCACGAAAACATCTACCATTCCCACCTCGCCGAATACAGACAATCGTCACCGAAACGCATCACTTGAAGGAGCTGCGCACGACGAATAATCCCGCGTCCCAGTGGAATTATTATGTCCACAAGAGCTCCTTCCTGCCATCGAAAATGATAGAAGGTATTGGAGAAGAGAATTTCCGAGCTTCGCGTGGCGGTCGAACTGCTTGCGGAGGAAAAGCAGAGTTTGACTGGGCTGGTCGATGAAATCAAGTCCCTTATTTCCCCGCGCCGTCGACTCCCTCCTGAGCTACTGATGGAGATATTCAACTACGCCTGTGCACGAGACTGGGACAGGGACTGGGATTGGGGTCCAAATTCTCTTAGGTCCAACACTTCCCATGTTCTGACACACGTCTGCAGTGGCTGGAGACAGGTCGCCCTGTCTTGTCCTGCTATTTGGTCACGCATATCTCATCGCCCTGCACATCTTTCCCAATCGTACATCGAATCGGTAGACACGGGCCTCTCTCGCTCGGGGACATTTCCACTCTGCATTGCAATGGCGTCGTTTGGTCACGAATCGGCTGCCCAAGCGTTCTTAGAGCGTGTCTCTACACAATCCTCTCGCTGGCGCGCATTAACGCTGTGCATTGAGGGGGAGCTTGCTGGTACTGCGTTCAACCTGTTGCGTAGGCCATATCCCCTTGTCGATCGACTAGATGTAGACATCCGCGAAGATCAAATCATCTCAGTTCCACAAACAGGACTCTCCCAATATCCGAGCTTGCGTACCATCGTACTACGTGACAGCAGGATGATCATGACTGATCTCCCGTGGGCTCAAATCACTACTTTGCGAATCTCCGAGTCATTCTCACGATGTGTTGACGACGTGACTTGGTATTACAGAGTCCTCCGCCAGTGCTCTTCATTACAGACGCTCGTGATTGAGGGCGCGTCCACTTCCAATCTTCCGATGTCTGACCCAACATCCACGATGACTCTTAAAGACTTAAAATGTCTGGAGACTTCGTTCGAATTTATTATGGACCACCTACGCTTACCACGGTTGGAGGTAGCTTGTCTCTCAACAGGCCACGACCAGCGTCACTCTGACTCAGAAGAGCTAAAGAACATTGTGCCATCGTTCCAGAAGCTCATTCGACGCTCAATGTGCGCATCGAGAATCCATTCCCTTCATCTGAAAAAGATTCCCCTCACCAAAGACGTTCTCTCTTTGTTATCGCTCACGCAAAATTTGGTGACACTGCACATCCGTGCAAAGATGGCGCACACCACGGATTTGCCTGAATTCGATACAGAAGCGGTGTCGACTCTCACATCCCTTGTCAACATGCTTGAAGTCAAATATGGCGAAGACCCTTCCTTCCTGCCCCAGCTCCAACACATTTCCATTTCTCTGTCTCGACATCTACACAGGTACTATTTCCCATATCTTGGAAATCAACAACGTCTTGTCCGGACTCTTCAGTCGCGCTGGAATGTACACAATCATCCGGGATTGGAAAGATTGAAGACGTTCGAATACCGGATACTGGCGCATTACATCGATCCTACGTCATTCTCTTTCCCTAGATTGACCTCTGAGACTGAAGCTGCTCTCAAGCTTTTGGAGGATGAAGGAATGCAGATTTTGATTCGAGTACGGAGCAAATTTGTGGAATCCGACAAACTGTACGTGGTGGATTTTGGTCGTCATTACGCATGAATGTATAAGGTTGCATGCACCTTTGCCTGCTCCTTAGTGGCGTGGAATTGTGATTTGAAGTTTGACTCGTCAGGACGATAAACGGAAACGTGTAAATAAATGTCTGGTAGCAGCTTGTATCAGTACCTTCAATTTCCTTTACTCAACGTTCATTCAATGATAGCCTCACAAGTGCAAGGCCAGTCGTTTAAGCGTGGTCTTCAGGTCCGCGCGCGTCCTCACATCATTACTTACGCGTTTAATCTACCCAGCAAAGTGAGTGTCATCGATAACAGTTACTGCATTAATTCGCCATTCTTTTCACAAAGCCGAGTCGTAGAGGACCTCAAAGCCTCAAGCTGGATCGGTCCGCGGGTGACGGCCTGTGACACCGTATAGTACACGTGGGGCGTTCCTTTCCTCTTGCCCTCACGCTGGCCATTGCAAGGTGGGCATTATACCATCAGTCTCGACTTTCGTTGGCCTAAACTTTTCCAGGAACATTAGGAAGCCTCTTTCACAACATCGCGACGTACCTGTTGAGGATTGCTGTCCCAAAAGAGACGCGTTTTTTTGCCTGCATATTATTGCTCGTACGTCCTGCTCTTCGATCCCTACTCGTTCTCTTACCCTCATTTGCATTCAGTTGCAAAATAACTGCAGACGTCCCAAAATATGGAGTGCCCAAACTGCCACGAAAACATCCACCGTTCCCATCTTGCCGAATATCAGGCAATCTTCACTGAAACGCATCACTTGAAGGAGCTACGGACGACGAATAATCCCGCATCCGAAGACGATGTTGCCTATGTCCATGACGAGCTTCTGCCTGCCATCGAAAATGATATAACGACGTTGGAGAAGAGAATGACCGACCTTCGATTGGCAATCGAACTACTAATGGAAGAGAAGAATGATTTGACGAAGCTGGCCAACAATTTCAAGTCTCTTATCTCCCCCCATCGTCGGCTCCCTCCTGAGCTGCTGATGGAAATATTCAAGTATGCCTGCGAGAAGGACTGCGACGATTGGGACGTGTATCGTCGTGGCAACTCCGCCTCACCTCATGTCCTTGCATGCGTCTGCAGTGGCTGGAGACAGGTTGCGCTGTCCTGCCCGGTTATTTGGTCCCGCATATCCCTCTATTCTGAAGACTCAGAGAAGCGTCATTACCCGTCGTTCAGTGAGGCACTGGACACAACCCTCTGTCGCTCGAGAAATTCTCCACTCTACATCACATTGTCTTCACCTTGGCTTGAATCCGCTGAACGAACATTTTTGGAGCATGTCTCTGTGCATTCGTCTCGCTGGAGTGCAATAACACTTGATATCGACTCGGCTTTTGCTGACACTGCCTTCCAAATGTTGTGCAGATCATATCCCTCGTCGATCGACTCAATATAAACCTCCAATCTAGTCACCATGTTGTCTCCGTTCCACAAACGGGACTCTCCCAATATCCGCGCTTGCGTACCATCGTACTACGCGATAGCACATTGATCACGACTGACCTCCCGTGGGCCCAAATCACTACTTTGCTAATATCGCCGGCATGCTCACTATCCGTTCATGACTTGACGTCGTATCTCGTGGCCCTCCGCCACTGTCCTGCGTTGCAGACACTGGTGATTATTGCGCCCGAGTCTACTTTGCTAATATCGCCGGCATGCTCACTATCCGTTCATGACTTGACGTCGTATCTCGTGGCCCTCCGCCACTGTCCTGCGTTGCAGACACTGGTGATTATTGCGCCCGAGTCGATCTCAAGTCTTGAGATGCCTGACCCAACGTCCACGATAACTCTTAAAGACTTAAAATGTCTTGATACTTCGCTCCAATTCATTATTGACCACCTATCCTTACCACGGCTCGAGGTAGTTTGTCTCTCAACAGGCCGCGAGCAGCGTGACGAAGACTCAGGACGGCTGAAGGGGTTCCTAGCATCGTTCTTGAAGATGGTCTCGCGCTCAAAGTGCGCATCACGAATCCATTCGCTCTCTCTGAAAAAGGTCCCTATTACGAAAGACCTGCTTTCTCTGTTATCGCTCATGCCGAACCTCGTGACGCTGAACATCCGCGCAAAGCTGGCATATACCACCACGCCAGATGAACCCGAGCGAGAAGTGACGGAGATTATCAGATCCCTTATCCGCGAGCTTGAAGTTAAACCTGACCAAGACACATTTTTCCTTCCAAAATTACAACATATCGCCATCACCCTATCCCGACACGTAGACCAATACAACTTCCCGTATCTTGACTCTAGAGATCAGGATGACCTTGTTCGGACTCTTCAGTCACGTTGGCATGTGGAGAGTCACTCAGGCCTAGAAAGACTGCAGACATTCCAATACTGGATCTCTGCACGGGACTTGGAGCCCGCCTACTATAGGTTGACGCCCCAAACTGAAGCTGCTCTCGGACGTTTGGAGGATGAGGGAATGGGCATTTCGATTCGTGTTCGGAGCAAATTGGTTAGACCCGATATACCAAGCGTCGTCGTAGATTTTGGTCGTCATTCCGCATAAATGTACAAACTTGTATCTCAGCGATATCGACACGAGTTTATACACCGCCGCCACCATTCCCAGCGTACTTGCAAGTCCCGATATCACAAGTTTCATGCAGCTTGTGTTTATCGGTTCTTCAACCGAACTGGGCAGTGTTGACACCTGAGATCGTAACGACAACTGCATTGTCACTTACTGGAAATCAAGGACAGTAGCAGATCCGTACCCCACGAATCGCAGCGGCAGATTAACTGGAGCATCATGGAAAGAATCTCAGAAAACAGTACAGACACATGAACGATGATGCGTTTGGGGCCGTGGGGTCATGAAAGCGAAAGGACTCGTCTCCGAAAGATAAGTACAAGTTGTCATGAAAATGTTGTCGAGTCCAGCCGGAGACAATTAGAGATGTCGGCGAAAAGAAAAACAGATGCACTGTCCAATCTTACACGATAATTAATCACTCTAAGCTATGTTTCTTAAATCACTCTTGATGCACATGGCAGACACGTCGCGCGCGTCATCCCGACATTACATAATCGACCGCTTCCACCCGCGATTACATTAGACACTAGGTTCTAGAAATCCGAAATTACATACATTGGCCAGAAAGCTCAGCTCGCACGTAGCACCAGCCTACTCAACACCGCAAATTAGAATTTCTGCGAGATGGTCGTCGGAGAGGGGTCAATAATGCGCACTATTCCGAGCTTGTGCATGCCATATTTGCCGCGAAGAACCACGAAGGAAGACGAATCGCGTATCAAGCGATGAGGCGTCCAAAATGCTACTTTTCGTCAGTATAGGCCGGTGTAACGTATTCAATCAACCTGCCATTGGCACGCGGTTCCGAGCGCGTCGCGTGTAGCCTAGAATCTGCTATCTTGAGCCCGGAACGTCCACCAATATACTATGTCCTAGGATAGTTTAGGCAAGGCAACACTATTGTGGCGGACCGTTTAGGCGAGGTGTAACAGTTGGATGATCGATGCTCAGACTTAGATGCGAGATAGACAATGCACTGCGCATTTGTTGAAAATTGCCAGTGATACGGATGAGAAAAGCGATCAGTTCACTGTTCCAAGGTTGAGGGGGACATCGAAAAAGGAAACCCTGCCACGTGGGGGCGTTCCCTTTCTTCAAACCTCCAAATTGCCCCCCAAAGCAAGGTGCGCATAGCGCGCTGTCTCGAATATCGATTACTTAAGTTTAAAATCAGACCTACGCATAGCTTCTCCAAATTTAGAGACGCGTCTGTGCCGCCGCGGCATTGGAAGCTAGTAGTCTCTCTGGTCTCCGGTACGTCCTCACCCGTCATTCCTACACGTCCTGTAAACTTAAAAGGGCTTCTAGTTGCGGAAAGACCTCGACCTCATCAAAATATGGAGTGCCCAAACTGCCACCACAATATCTACACTTCCCATGTCACCGAATATCAGGCCATCTTCTCTGAAACTCATCACTTGAAGGAGCTGCGCACAACCAATAATCCCGCGTCCCAAGTGGAAATTCATTATGTCCACAAAGAGCTCCTTCCTGCCATCAAAAAAGACGGAAGTACCGTCAAGAAGACGCTTTCTGAGCTTCGAGCGGCTGTCGAGCTATTAGCGAAGGAGAAAAAACGCTTGACACGGCTCGTCCACAACTTCACGTCCCTTATTTCCCCGCTCCGTCGTCTTTCTCCTGAGCTACTGATGGAGATATTCAACTACGCCTGCGCAGGAGACTGGGACTGGAACGATTGGACGACCCAGTGTCATAGGTACAACACTCCCTATGTCCTGACACACGTCTGTAGTCGCTGGAGACAGGTCGCGCTATCATGTCCTGTTATTTGGTCACGCATCTCTCACCGCCCTGACAGTAAAAAGCTCCATTCGCAGGCATTCAGTCGTGCGTTAGATATGTCCTTTTCTCGCTCGAGAAATTTCCCGCTATGTATCCGGATGCTCCGCCCATGGCCGCCATACGATCGATGTAACGAAGCTGCTGCTGCAGCAGCTCAGGCATTCTTAGAGCGTATTTCTCCACATTCAGCTCGCTGCAGGGCAGTATCCTTCTACATCGCTCCGCCTTTCGCTCAGGCCTCATTCGACATACTGCGCGGCCCTCATCCCCTTGTCCAGCGGCTTGACATTGTGTTCGACCACGAAATTACAGAAGTTCCCCAAGTTGGGTTCTCCCAGTATCCGAGCCTGCGAACTGTTGTACTCAATCACCCCAAAATGATCACAAGTGATCTCCCGTGGATTCAAATCACTACCTTGATAATCCGACTAGACGTATCATGGGACAGCTTGACTCAAGTCCTCCGACAATGCCCTTCCTTGCAGTCACTTCGGACGGCCAGGGTGTCTGTGTCCACCACCCGAAGCAAGGACGATAATGGGATCATGATGACTCTAAAAGACTTGAAATGTCTTAAGGTCACCTCTCAACTCCTCATAAATCACCTGTGCTTGCCAGTGCTAGAGGTAGCCCGTCTTTCATCACTATACTCTCCAGATCCCCCGAGTGACGTCATGGAATCGTTCAGGAAGTTGGTCTGGCGTTCGAATTGCGCATCAAGATTGACGTCGCTCTATACAGAAAGGATTTCTATCACCAGAGACCTTTTGCTTCTTTTATCACACACGCCGAATCTCGTCGTATTGGACATCAGTGCGCATGTGGGCACTCAGACGCCAAAACAAATGGCTGAGCATGAACCAGATGGACAAGCTCCGAACCTCGTCGTGTCTCTGGTCAGCAAACTTGAAGTCAAACCGGACGAAGACCCATTGTTCCTTCCCAGACTACAGCACGTTTCCATTCGCCTGTCCGATAATGTTGGTCAGCTGCACTACGACTTCCCGTATCTTGCAGATCAAGACAAGCTTGTTCGGACTCTTCAGTCGCGTTGGAATGTGGGCAGCCGTGTGGGGCTGGAAAGGCTGGAGATATTCAAATTCTGGATAACCACGCAGCTCACAGATGATAGCGTCAGATTCTCTTTCGCCGGCGAGTTTAGTGACGAAACTGAAAGTGCTCTCTGGCTGCTGGTAGATGATGGCATGGACATTTCGATTCGCGTTCGTACCGAGTTAGAGGTCGAACGCACAGAGGTATCTGTTAAATTAAATTTTGGTTCAGGTTAGGCTTAAATGTATAAGATTGTTTGCAACCCCAGTGGCATTAAAATCATTCGAGAAAAAACCAGTGCTCATCCTTAAGCTTCACCTCTTGTCATCTTGCTCACCGTCATGGCGGATCGAGCCCCTCCGAAGTCGCCTCTAGTGGCAGACCTACTCCCGTTGACACTACTCCCCCATCCGAAGCTCGACGCGCTGCCAAAAGCACCCCAATAGCACGGAAAATTTGCCAGTTTCAGCCTGTACGCCAGCGCTTTCAACTAGAACATATTGCATCACTAGTAACTACTACCCAGAATGGACATGTCGATATTAACTCACGAGGAGAAACTATATCCGCCTTGCCTGTCGGCAGCGTCTCCTTCCCAGCGCGCAAGTTCTTCGCCCGCCTTGGTCTCCAACCCAGCGACAATTTTATCACCGTGAACAATGCTACTAACACCAGATGGCGTTCCTATGAAAACAGGTCATGAAGAAAAATGGAGTGCAGCCTAACGCGAGTACCTGTGAGAATTAGATCGCCTTCCTGGTATGCAGCAGCGATCAGCATGAATTCGATGTATACGGAGAATGACGGGCATACCTCCAGAGTCATGATGCTGGAACAATGCTCAATAAGACGAGGAATGCTGAAACTGCATGACGATATTCATGTCGGTAGACTTGAGAAAAGGAAAGAACCGTACATCATATCAGCAGTTGTCCCGCGCTGCTTTGTAACGCCGTTGATCTAATAGGCATCGTGATACTTTCACGCCGACGTGTCGGGCATCGTACCTCTATCCACAAGGTGAGATCGTGGGGGTTCTCGATCTTCTCTTTCGGTACAAACGAGGATATGGGACAGAATGTGTCGAAACCTTTTGGCGATGTCCATGGAAGAGACTTGGCTTTGACTTGGGCCTGATAATTACGCGCCGTCCTGCGTATTCGGTGATGAACATTCTGGACGGTTAAATCGCACTTACATGTCGATTCCAAGCGCA
The DNA here is from genome assembly GCA_015501595.1 of Hymenopellis radicata. Classification (NCBI taxonomy): domain Eukaryota; kingdom Fungi; phylum Basidiomycota; class Agaricomycetes; order Agaricales; family Physalacriaceae; genus Hymenopellis; species Hymenopellis radicata. Next base: position 9,476 of record JADNRX010000098.1, read on the forward strand.
TATCCAGCGACATCTGTAAGAGAGATGCGATATGGAGAGTGTTAACTTGGAAAGAGGCTATTATCTAGGGAAACACTGACGAGACATGGCCATTTCAGACGAAATGTTCTTGCCGCCACGACCAATGACTACACCGAGCTCGACTTCATGATGCATGTCGACGCCATTCGGTATCTCGACCGTTCCGCCATTCTGGAGATAAGACGTTGTAGGTTTGAGGAAGAACCATGGTTCAACGCTCGTAGCACTCTTCATTTCAGCAATGTCTAAACTGCTATTCAGCAGATTTTACATTTGTGAAGAGGTGCTCGACATACGAGCATGGTAATTTCTGTATCGCGTCTGCCATCAGTACTGGTTGAAAGGACAAATAAAACTGAGCCTGCCTTCCTATGCCAATGATTTTCTTGCCAGTTTTGACGAAGTTGGCGGCCATTTACAGGATCGTTCTCCGGCAAGCTGCGAGTGGAAAGAAAAAGGTCGCTCGAGTCACGTCGTCAGAGTCAAGAACGCGATCGAACCGCCCTGTTCGATCAGTACTCAGTGCCGGCGCTGCCTTACTCCCACCGTCATGCAACGTCCCCCCTTCCAAAGCTCAGGAAGGTTTAATCAGCATCTCACATGCTTTGCCTGTGGGAATTGACAAGTTATGACCCACCTCCTTGTTGCGACGACCAACGGCCCCGTCGAAGGCTTTTTGGATACTCATCCTGTCGTGGAACACTCAACTGCCTCTCTACCGCCGCACACCGATTCGAAAATGGCTAGGAATACCATACGCTCAAGCTGAGAGGTTCGAGAGACCAAAACCGCCGATTTCATGGGGCGATACACGACAATGTTGGGAGTTTGGCCCGTCGTTTCCTCAGACAACGTCATTATTCGACGAGATGTATACCGGAAAACAGGGCTGGCTTTCGAGAAATCATCTTGGCCAGTCCGAAGACGCATTTACGGTCAACGTCTTTGCGCCAGACAACGTTGAAGCTTCTAGCGCAAAGCTTCCTGTCATGGTCTGGGTCTACGGTGGAAATCTTAACTCTGGATCGTCCAGCATGCCGCTCTATGATCCCACTGAATTCGTTCGTGATTATCCATGCATCGTTGTGACTGGGAACTATCGGTGGGCGGCTCCGGATCCTCTTTGGGTGTAATTCAACGCTGACACTGCCTACCTACTTAGAGTTGGAGCGTTTGGTTGGCTGGCCACGGAAGACCTGAAGCAGGTCAATGGGCATGTTGGAAACTTCGGTGGGTCATATTTTGGGCCTTGGTGCTTCCCTATGAACCGTTTCGCAGGCTTGCATGATGTGATCGCAATATTCGAATGGGTACAGGCCAATATATCCGCCTTCGGCGGCGATCCTGATAATGTTACTGCGTACGGAGAGTCTGCGGGAGGGTTCCTCATAGGCACCTTGCTCGTATCGGGTCGACGTCTCTTTACGAAGGCTATCTTGCAATCCGGCACCTACGGACTTATGGTAACTCTTTGTCGCCATTGCTGAGCTGAGCTGATATTTTACGTGGCCAGGTTGCAAAGAGAAACCCCACATACGCACCCTACGACGAACTCCTTGCACTTTGCTCGATATCCCAGGGATCCTCGCGCACGGAGCGTGTTCAGGCCCTGAAAGACGTTCCAACTGCCAAATTTCTTGAAGCGACTGCAGCTCTGTTTCATCCGGGCATCTGGACGTTGACGCATGATCCCGAGGAACAAGGATGGGCTAATCCCGTCTGGAACTTGATCGGACACGGTGAATACGACCCATGGATCCAAAGCGTCATTATTGGGATCAATCAAGACGAGGGTACTTTCTTCAACAACTATGCTCAGGTACCTTATCCGCGTTCTATAGTTATCTTGATCACATATTGTTCTTTCAGTATTGGTTGCCTGAAAGTCGCCTCAAGCTCATGAAGTTTCGCCACGGATTCCATGAAAATGCATGCTTGCGCTTACTGGATCTGTATCTGTCTCACGAACCTCCGTCGTCGGCAACGGATTTGCGCCCACTGGCGTCGAGCATGTTCTATTGTTAGTCATACATAGTAGTTCCTCCTTTACAAGAACTGACCGAGTCATAGCTGACTATGGTTACCTAACGCCAATGCTGCACGCTGCAAAGTCTTTGACGACGGTACCCAACACTCAGACGGGAAAAGTGGTCAAGGTTTTCCTTTACCTATGCCGCACTTTGCCTTCTCGTCTGTGGGAGGGCTTTAGTCTCTCCTAGACAGACTACGATACGACGTGACGAGGCGAGCTTAGTACTTGTATGTAGTCTGTTTCAAATCGCGGGGGTGTTGGCCGGCACCCGGTTGCTTATGCAATCGTCCCGATTAGGACTTCACGTGATCCGCTCTTTTCTCCATTACTCCCACCACGACGGCGCGCCTTGGCCATGTCTGGACCACCAGACGCGTCGCAATTCGTTTCATACACCCCAAATGTATCTACTTCCTCATCTAACGATGTTGATCTACCACCAATTATTCCCCCTTCCGCACTGCCAAATTCTGACAACTACCGCTTTCCCCAACACAAGCCCGGCTGCCCAAGCACTCAACGTGTTTGGTCCTATCGACATTTTGAACAATCTTGCTATCTTGCTCGCCGTCGTCACCCCGTCTCTTGATCCAGTCTCTACTGAGACGCACATGAACCCAAACACCAACTGTGCCTTCATCGTGCCCACTATACCAAAAGACCGAGCATGCATTAGAACACGTACGTGACCTGTGTGGCGCAGCGAACATGTGGTAGTGATGCTGATTGCACACCACTGCCAGTGCTCCCTTTAGACCTCCATGACCCAATTACCCGAGAAGCCGCAGCCAATGCGGTGCACGACCATGGAGGACGACGACGAGCACGACGAGGAGCAGGATGAGTCCGACGCTGATGACGAGAAAGAACAGCTCCTTCGCAGATGGCGCCAGCAGTACCCTATCGATCCGCGCTTCCACCAGCTGACTCTGGCAGCGCCGTGGAAGTGAGTAGCTCTGCTCGCATTTGTTGCTATCATGTTTGATTCTCGATTCTCGCAGTTTTAGCTTGCCTTTTCTAATGCGCAAGAGGGCTTTGGAGAAGAACGAACAAGGTTATCTTCGCCAAGCGGTAAGTCGGTATCTCGCTTGGTCTACACATTGTCTGACGGGCGAGTAAGGTACTCGGAGCAGTTCAAATTCAGGCCGGCAGCGAGCCCTATTATTACGGAGACACCGAAGGGCGGTGGCAAGAAGATACATGGCAAATTATCAATGCCGGAGAAGAGGAAAAAGAGGTTGTGCCCTTGAGGATGTTGGGCGAGGCGGTCGACCCGCTTACTACTTACTCGTGGGGGAGTGTGCCCTTGAGGTTGGGGACATCTAACCTTACGGGGGCAGGCTCACTCCCACACGTAGGAACCATTAATATACATCGTATACTAACTGTAATACTTCGACGGTGGTAAGTAAAGTACTACATAGGTGACATTAGCACAACGAATAGATGCAAGTTGTGACAGATGAACGGACATTAGAGTCGTTGGTGTGACTGCCTAAGGTATATATTAACTTGGTAAGAAGGTTATAAAAATGGGAAAACTTACCACATTGTGACAAGAGCGTCTACTCCTCGTTCGACAAACTCGTCGACCGCGATCTCTGCATTCCATACATACCCCATGTCACGCCCAAATTGTCGTTGCTTGATCGATTCGGATAGGTACTAGGCGGTGCCCACTATGGCGGCGGGCATTGGATCGAGGAAAGACACAAAAAAAATGAGGGCATAAACGACGTGTATTATCTGTGATCGTGGTGGTATAGGGAGAGACGCGTGTTCCTAATCGGGCCGATTGCATAAGCAACTGGGTGCCGGCCAACACCCCCGCGATTAAAACAGGACTAGGAGGGCTTTGAGAAATTTGGTGTCCTGTAGGCTCTTCACGGTCACCGTGCTCATCCTTCTGCCTTCTTACATTTGGGGCCTAGTCATACCGGGGAAATACCCTTCATCATGAGGAACAAGAGTTTGGTACGATCAATTCATTGATTAGTACTCGACGTCTTGACTGAACGATTTTGCTAGTTGGATAACCATGCGGATAAGTTGACGTCGGACATGTTATGCACGCTGTGGTCGTCCTTCGCAGAATCCTCTAGGCCAGGCAAGTCGGTCGCATTTGAAAATGCTTCGACAGCTCATCGTCAACAGGAACCCTTTGGCCTGGCTTCACGAGGAACGGTGGCGAAATTCTTTTTGTCGATGAAGGTGGTCAAACGTCGGTCGGTAATGCGTGGGAGCTTCGACTAGAGCAGAGGACGGTCTGGTCCGACGCGATTGAGGACAGAATGCAAAAGATATGATACGTACATAAAACAGAGATTCGGTTCCCCTTTACCATTGGCACTACCCTTATGTCTGCAGTGACCCAGCCACCGGTGATCTGTGGCGTCGTTGATGTATCGGCCGACTAGCTCGTGCTAATACACTTGGTGTTATAAATCAAGCGATAAAACTCAAGTGTGGCGCACTTGAATCGTCGCCATCGGCCGACTAGCTCAGCTGGTTAGAGCGTCGTGCTAATACTTTCAGAAGTTGTTAACGCGAAGGTCTTGGGTTCGATCCCCACGTTGGCCAGTCGTATAGGCACACGCATCATACTTTTGCTTTAACTTGGAGTCTGATAGGGGGTGGCGCAGTAGTATACTCAGTCTGAAGAATTACTATCTTTTGCGACCTGATGTCAACAATTATATTGTAAGCTTAACTATAACATGTAATCCCTAGTACTCCGCAAGCCCTACTCCGAATCCCTACATGTTTCCAAAGTTGAGTCTGACATGCTTCGCGTCATGCCTGGCGAATTTACTGTACACACGAATCGAAATCTTCATTCCGTCATCCATCAAATGCTGCAGCGCCTCTTCCGTATTCGGGTACAACTGAGTCTCTAACGGTGAATCGCTACGGAAGGTACACCGTGCCAGTGACGACTTCTTGTCATCCAAGCACTGCGCAAATATCCCAAACCTAAATGTTCTCAATTTTTCCACACCCGAACCGCTTTCGACATTCCAGCGTGACTGGAGAACGTTGACAAGCGTATACTGGTTTGGAAGATACGGGAAATACCGCATCTCCAAATGCTTGGAGAGGTTTATGGAAATATGGCGCAGTTTGGGAAGGAAGGGCTGGTCTGTGACCTCGAGCATGGAGAGAAGGGTCATGATGGTCTTCCTGCCCACGGGGTCGGAGGTACCGTCGAAATGGGACATTTTGGCGCGGATTTCGAGCGTCGCGAGATTCGTTGTGAGTAAGAGAAGAGCAAGCAGATCCTCGGTCACCCGAATCTTCCTCAGATGTATGGAGGTGATGGTTAATGCGCACTTTGATCGCAGTACCAGTTTATAAAACGAAGGAAGAGTACCGTTCAGGACCCCCTCGTCGTGGTTTCTGGGGTAGTCAACTCCAAGGCGCGCGTCCTCTAATTGAGGCACCTCGAGGAGATTGATGACAGTGTTGGAAGCAGTATTAAGACTTTTGAGGGCGAGAAGGGGGACCACTAACGACACATCCTCGAGAGTTGGATGTCGCGCGGAAAAATCGACCTGGAGTGTCTGCAGAGACGGACATTGACGAAAAGCTTTGGAATACGACATCAAATCACCCTTAAAGCATTCAGTGATGATCAACGTCGTGATCTGCGCCCACGGGAAATCCATCTCCAGGATTAATGGGTTCTGGAGGACGACGGTCTTCAAGTTGGGATACTGTGAAAACCCGGTTCGTTGGAATTCAGTAGCTGGCGCGGAAGAATACGAAGAAAGCTCAATATCCAGCCGATCGAGAAGAGGATAGCTTCCACGCAAAATTTCAAGCGTGTCTTTGAAGCCGGTGTAAGGAACATTTATCTGTAGAGCGCGCCAGCGCCATGATTGTGCTCGGATGCGTTCAAGAAAATCCCGTACATGACGATCATTGACATGATTACCGTACTCGTAGATTCTCACGGTTAGAGGCCGTGTTCCTGAACGATGTAGCATCGCATCCAGAGCGGGAATAGCAGGGAATGGGTTGCTCAGAGCTGCATGGATGGATGACCATAGGGGCGGGCAGGATAATGCGACGCGACGCCATTCCCTGCAGACCTGAGGTATAACCCAATGACTTTTTGTGCGATGGAAGCTGTGGTTCCCGGGATATGTCAATGCATAGGCGCAAGCGTGCTGGAATATTTCCATCAGCAGCTCAGGTGGAAGACGGCGGGTTGGGGACAGAAGCAGCTTGAAGCTGTCTGCGTACTCGAGCAGTTTATTCCTTTCCTGCATAAGAGCGTTAACCGCAGACTGTAGCTCGACCAGTCGCGCGTCCACATTATCCGTGTCGTCTTGAATTGATCGAAGCACGGTGTGAACGTAGTCAGCCTCGCCTTCTGACGGTCGCTCATTTGTCGTGCGAAGTCTATGCAGGTGATGGGTATGGAAATAAAGGGGCTCGTATGCGTCAAGACGAGACTGGTAGGGAGCTGTGCGGCAATTTGGACACTCCATAGGGCCAACCTCAGAACTGTATCGCTTTTTCGGCTGTTCAGCTTGGGGACGGAGTGCGCGATACACAACTCACCTTTTCGAAGCCTTTAATATCGTGGTGGGAAGAAGTCAAATTTGAGGCGCTGAAAAGGTGATGTTCAGGTCCACGTGACGTTATTATAGGCACTTCCAGAACAGTCATGAACAAACTTGAACAAAACACGTCCAGGCCATCAACGACATCAATATTTTTTCCTTCCGTCACTACCCTGACGCACTAGTGCATATCATGCAGCTAATCAAAAGGATTCGGACATCCTCCAGTAAACTTAACATCCGGACGTCGGATACAACTTGACTAAGTACTCGAGGCTCTAAGTGTATCTGTATCATTGTTTTTCGGCTCCTCACTTGACCTGCTCCTAGGCTGTCCTCTCACATAATGCGACATGGATGTGTGTGTTACTTTACATATATGCTAAGTATGAATCTAGTACCATATAATTCAGGTATTAAGCGTCAGAAGGCGGCTACTGCAATCCAAACGCGTACCCTCGCTGTTCTGCCAAGTGCACACGTCGTTGTACCTCTTCCAGCGGCTCAGACATCACTGGCGAATACGGGGGCAGTATACTCTGGAAAGACTGCCGACTGGACCTTGGCGAAGGAGGTTCATCCCAAAGCGATGTCGCATCCCAATCGACAGCCTCCGACGAGGGCGCTGTGGTGTAAGAGAGCGATGTTGAGGGCGTAGGCGTCAGCGTGGTATATGAGATAGTGGATGACCTTGTCGTTAGTGGAGAATATGAACCGCTGAATAGACGTGTAGGGTCGCTTGGTCCCGGTTCTGAGACCGACTCTGTGGGGTGAAGGTGATTGTGCTCTAAAGGAGGGTACTCGGATAGTGAAGGTCCCAGTGAACTCCTGGGAGACAGATTTGAGGATTCAGAAGAACACCTGCGTTTCCTCAGCCTGCCGACAGTACCCGATCGCTGGCTAGAGGCTGGGCTTTCTGGGACGTAGACGACACCAACGTTAATGCGGACTCCGAATGTACGGGTGCGGGAGAAAATCCGATGTGGGCCTCACTTTCTTCAGCTTTCCTTTTCCTTTCTCCGAGAGCTCCTTTTCTGCTTTCTGCTTCCCTCTGTGCCTTCATTCTCTGCCTCTCTGCTTTCACCCTATCCATCTCCGCCTCCCTCTCCGCCTTGTGTCTCTCCCGGTCTTCTTTGTCCGCCTTGGCCTTCTCCTTCTCGGCCTTCTGTCGCTGTATATGCGATGTTATACACGCGTTGAAGCCTTTGATGACCATCCATCGCTCCTCTGATGTGCTTGCTTTCACGTCTTCGGCTCCCAGCTGCACGCGCATTTTACGTCGAGTATCCGCGGTCTTGCGGGCAGCACTAAGTTTGACGCTTGTCCATGCTCCTTGCATCGGATGAGAAACGAGTGCGACTGTGCCAGCCATCGGTTTCATAGCGAGATCAACCACTATCAAAATGCATGTCAAGGCTGTACAGACGAAAGGAAAGTAGTAACATACTGCTGCGAGCAGAGCCTGTAAGAGCCCCAACTGCACCATTCTCCTTCGCACCTCGTAACGGTTCCGTTACAAGACCAGTTATGCCATCATATAAGCCGTAATAAAATGCCTATCCATCATGACTGTTGTGAGGATGGCTCGAATAGCGGATATCGCTTCGAACGCACCTTGCCTCCCTCTTTGAACCCACTAGTCGTACCAGTGATCTTCTTCGATTTGCGGACCTCAGAACCGTAGAGGCTAGGAGCGTTATGAAATCCCTCGTACACTCCGTTAAAAACCTTCACAACGCCTGCATTGATTGGATGACTCAGGAAAGCAGGCGCCAAGAGAGCAACTGCGAGGCGCACCATCAGGAATAATGGCGGCTGTGCGTGACAGACCAGACATTGGTGAACTGAGTCGTCAAAATGTCAGCCGAAACTCGAAAATGGGAGGAAATGTTTGACGTACTACAAAATCTCAGCCACTGCTGCAGAGTAATGTGTCAGTGTCCAGAACAATGCACCACTGGCACCAGAGACGGGATTAGTAGCTTCCGTATGCGTGTCGTACGTTCTCGTCGCTGCAGAGTTGATAAGAGAGCGGGACAACAGAAGCGACCCAAATCTTACCGCAAAGCTTGAGGTCTGCCATGTTGATTTGACCGGCTTCCGCGAGAGTTGTGGCAGCAAAGCTGCTAAGGCGCAGGGACTAATAAAAGACCTTCAGTCAGTGATTCATCAACGCTCAAGAGCACGCACGTATTTTTCTGACCACCAAGCAGCGGTTCGAGAGGGAACAAGACTGCACTTCATGTCCTCCAGCGGCAAATGCCGATAGAAACTCGAAGCGCCTCTATCCACTCCGTTCTCACTACGAATCTGATCAGCCATCCTCTGAGCAGCGTCCTTCGCGGAGGGGCTCATCACAAAGATAATTGCGTCTTTTAACCCGTCCACATCGAGTTTCCTAGGTTTTAGAGGCTTAGGGCCTGCACCCGCCTTTTCTATCATGCTTCCCCAGAAGCCTTGGTCTCCAAAGAAGGGAACTACGACCGTCGGGAGGCCCTTCGATAAACCTGCGGAAATTGTACCCGCACCTCCGTGGTGTACGACTGCTGCTACACGTCCTTCGGCGAAGAGCCAGTCATGTGGAATGTTGCCCAAGATGAAGATGTGAGGTGGTACAGCATTGCCGCCGAGACCGCCCTACGTGCGTGTTTGTACGAGACGCGCACATGAAACGTTAGAGTCACTCACCCATCCAGCTGATACCAGAGCACGGACTCCAGCTTGACGTGTAGCTGCGAATATAGTATCTATCGAGAGGTGAGCCGGTGGAAGCGCGTTTAATCGATTAAACATACTCGTCATTGCTTCGGGATCATCAACGACGACGGACCCAAAGCCAATGTATATTGGAGGCGGACCGGCCTCCAGAAATTTGGCCAGGGCTGGAGGCGGCGTATAGTTCGTGGCGAGATCCAAGAAGTAGAATCCTGTTACATCTATGGAATAAAGGTGCTGAGAAATACGCCAAAAAAGAAAGCTCAAGAGGTATTCACCGATATGTTGAAGCCAGTCAGTTGGCTTGGGGACAAGCGCCGGGCTCATACAATAGGTCCAGGGCACTTGAAGACTATCGAGTATCCCAGGACCAGACTTGATGGAAAGTGGCAATAATCCCAACGTTTCCATGCGAAATTTGTTGATGATATCCCCAAGACTGTCAAACCAATGAGAGAACCGGAGGCAGGAGAAAAGACAACATACCCTTGCCATGTCAACAGCTCCGCAAGATGGTACGTTAGGAAGTTGGTCAAACCTCTGTCGGCATTGGATTTGTTGATATTAACTAGTGGATGAGGAAACGACGTGGTAGGGCTCCTAGGAGATACCTATCAGTACCACACTGATTTGAAGCGTTCTGACCAATAAATACCAGGGCATTGCTTGATGAGGATTAATGTTAACATGGTCCCGCAGTTCAAATGAATGGACTTACTGAACGACATCAGTAACGGTATCTTCATCGCCTCCGCGCAGTGAATATGGGCAAAGGCCGGCGGATTGGATATAATTGCGTCGGCAACAAAAGCCTTGCCCGTAATTGGACACGGGGAGTAGCATGAGTCCCAGCATCCTTTGATCATCTATCATAACAACAGCGTTAGTCGGATATCGTCTAGTCCACAAGAGGCTAGTCGTACTTCCGATAGCATCTGTCTCTTCCGCTTGATGTCGCCGTTGGTAAGAGAATCGATACCTGGCATCAGACCGGGATCTTGGGTAAGAAGGTCGTCAGTAGGGGGTAAGAGCAACAATGGAGGCGCTGTACTTTTTACCATGTAGCTCATCAAATCCTGCGGATTACCGCCAATGTCGAAGAATTCCAAACCATTCTCGCAGACGAATGAGCGAAATGTTTCGTGGGTTGCGAGGCGAACACGATGTCCGTCGGCAGAGAGGCGCCGCCCCAATGCAACATACGGTTGAACGTCGCCTAGACATAACATGATCACCGCTGTAGACAATGATACACGACAAAAACGCGTACCGCGACTCCCGACAATCATAATCACAATGTTCATCCTCGAAAACTCTGAGGGACTGAACTTCCGGGCGGTGTAGTCCTCTCCACTATCTTCCGCAATGCGAGGAAGATCAAGGACTTTTGCTTTGAGGTCTAGTTCAACGTTGATACGGCCATCCCTTGTTATGGATGCTGAAGACGCTAATCCTTCTCCACTAACGCTACAATGCCCTAAGACTGAATCTATACAGCACGAGTCAGGAATCCACGCTGTTTGAGGGGCAATCTGCTCACCATCTACGGCATTCTCCAGTAAATGTGTAGGAATCTCTGCAGAGCGGTAAGTGTTGGTCGACGCGTCGACGTCGTCGAAGAGCATGCTGGATTTGCTGTCGGGGTCCTGTTCGCCACTAATTATTATCATGGTGCGTTCGTGGTGGCTGTAGGAAGCAGAGATGCGATGTCTCCACAGAACTTATGGCAGGGAACATGATACGGATGAAACTTGAGAATTTTAAGCCAACGATTTTCGCGATCGGCGTCGGAGCCGGGCCGCTTTCGGAACGAAAGCGGCGTTTGAGTACTGAGTGCGTGCGCAGCACGTTTACACACGCTTGCTTCGTCCTCGATGCTTCGAAATGAACAGTGTAAACTGCTTTTTTGAGCTCTAGCTCTCTCTCTTCGAAATAAAGAAGAGTCAGACTAGTAGACTAGTACGCGATAAAACGCCGGAAGTTCGGATAGTTTCGTATCAGGCTTTACTGTACATACACAACATGTTTGTCCCGAATAAGTCAGACATCCGTGACATGGACGGAAGCCTCGGTAAACGTCCTTAAGTTGATCAGTTAATGGCAAGAGCATACGAGTTAGACGTGAGCCTAGCGGTGCCTGTACATGTTAGATAAAGTTTATCATAAAGCTGCTGCGATCAGCACTGCCAACGCTTACCAATAAATGGCTCTGTCCCACCTTGCGCTTGCACGAGGAACTGAGAAGACGAAACTCCCTGATTCGACGTAAGATACGCTGGATGCGCAGTCAATTTTAATGAACGTGGTATTCATATAGAAACCCACTGAGGAAAGGTTTCAGGTCTTGATTAAAGTTCGTTATCTCAGACGGCGCCACGAACGAGAAGACAGTCCAGGTGGAAACGGTACCCTTGAAGAGCCTCCACGACACGCCATTGATACTGTGAACAGAGCGTGGTTAGTACAAATTTCTCAGAACGGGGTTGTTAGACCGTACGAAACAGTGCCGATTTGTGAACCTGCTGGTCCTGCCCTGCCAGTGCGAATCATATTCAGGTATCGGTAACCAAGGCCTCGAGAGCGTACTTACCCTCCGCGGGTGCTCAACCAAATCATACTGAGAACAGTGAGTCGCGCGATACCAGGGGGGACAAAATTTGGAGAGACCTACATCTCGAAGGTGGACGAAGACGAAGCACCGCCAGTTCCGGCCGTGTTCGATAGCCAGAGGTCGTAAGACACATCAGCAACAAGGTCGGCCGAAGCGGTACTGTAGGTCCAAGACCACGTTGCGGGGATCGACGCGATAGCTGAGATGCGTTTCCCCAGACCGGTCCTCAAGTCGAGATTCGAATCTTCAGGGAACAAGATAAGTCATACATACGGGATAATAAGACTACTTACAACTCTTGACCTGAGAAGGTGCCCCTACAAGCTGATTCAGAAGAAATGTGTAAGGGTACCTCCAAGATCTTACCTTGCCAAGTATAGGAAGTGTACCAAGAAACCGAGTTCCCATTCGTAGATGTCACTTGTGAGCTCTGGGATCCTGGGAGCATATCCATATGGTAGCTGTACGACATCTCACGTTATGAGACTTACCGCTGGTGGCCGAAGCCATACCCCAGAGATTGTTCTCAAGGATGAAGCGTCTGCGACAGGTTATCAACGTGCCCACAAGCCTCGACGAAGCTGCGCTCACCCATTGATCTGTTAATCATCAGAACTACTGTTAGAGCTCAGGATTTTAGACAGAACTTGACGAACCTCCGATTCAGTGTCCCATTGTCCACTTAGAACGGTTCCGCGTTTCTCGAGAGCAGGCGACAAATTTCCAGAGAGAGGGGAAGCTGACAGAGAAACAAATACGGAAGCCGAAAGTATGGCAAAGATAGAGATGAACATCTTCAGGAGCTGTTCAACCAGAGTCTGCACCTAGCCTATCATTTTATACTGTTAACCGCCGATGCGCCCGAAAGCATGTTCACGATCCGGTGGTGGGCGGTCCGCTCGTATAGGCGTCACCTGTGTTTCCTCGCACGTCCGGAAATCCACCACCACCCATGCGAGAGAAGTTCATACCTAAAATGGTCACCAACTCTGTGTTGATCATTTCCTATTTCAATATTGATACTCTTCAAGGCATATTCCTACCCATCCAGAGTCATGTTCTCATCCGAAGGACCGCGTGCCAGATGAACACAATCCGAAAATACGCCTCCTGCATTGCAGTCGCAATCTTAACCAACGTGGTACACCTGGAAATCGAATGTTACATAGTCCCGGCTACTGAAAAAAAGTCAGGCCGACGTCCAGCTGATGCACTGTAACTTACCACGGACGCTACACCCGCTGATCATGCCAACTTTCGTCTCGAGAGTCTTCTACAAGAAATCGGTACCAATACGGAGCAATGAGCGCGGTAGAGAGATGCCATAGCGAATGGGCATCGATGATGCGACCCAGAGGAGGGAAGTCGAATAGTTCCAGAGCAGTTGCGGCCGTCATGCAGCCAACCAGGATGCCCGCCTTCTTAACGAAAGACGGCCGGTATGACTTGGGGCGGCCCGGGAACCGTCTCAGAGGGCCAAAGGGGAGGGAGTACGCGAGCCATAAGGCGTTGTGCGTAAGCCCCAATACAGCGTTGAACACAATGTTGTAGAAGTAGTCAAATGTCGGAAGAAGGGTGAGATATGACACATGACATGTAAATGTCACGACACAAATGAACGACCAGAGCCGTCTTATGGAGTTGCTGTTCCCTTTCGGTGTTGATTGTGTCAAAGTCAATTGTGACCGCGACGAGGGGTAGAGATGGAAAAGTCGGATGACCGTGAAGTACAATGCGCAGAGAATGGTTAGAGCGGCTGAAAAGTAGTCCAATTTCTCCGTTGTCGATGTATCTGTAGATTTGGTTAGTATGGTGCCATTTGAACTAATTCAACACCTACCTCGTGTATGAAAAACAGAGGACCAGATCCATGTATTCATACTCGCGAACGCCCACACAACATAATACAACTTCATTGGATGGCCTTCGGGTATATCTCTGCGTATCCTCGCCAGTCCGCCAACATGAGTCCAAAGATTGAACAAGGAGAACGCGACGGAGGCTGGTTCTTGTATTCCACCCATGCGCCAAAACGGCCATTTGCCATAATATTGTTTGACTGCCAGGCCCATTTCGACTTCACGCGTGGTAGTGGCGTGCATGCATCGGTACTTGCAATCGTCCGAGCAGGTCCAGAAGGTCAAACGAAGTAGCAAGGGGAGGGGCTGCGCTATTGAAGGATCACATTGAACTTCTGCGCAACGCGTCAGACAGTTTATGAAGATCTTGTTCTTATCTCCCCACGACGCATAAGTTTGGCCAAGTAGACCGAGAAGTAAGAGGAGATTTAGTCCGCGCATTCTAACAGTAGCCAGGAACTGGCATGCTAAAACGTCAAAACGCGTATCCGAAGAGGTATTAATGACCTCGTGCTCACACAAGGCGAGAAAACTGGTTGATAAGAAATCTGCGCATCTATTAGCATTATGTTCACTACAGTTCGTGTATATTTACAACCTTATTAGAGCGTAGAAAGCGTCAACATTGATATGACACGTCGCGATGATGGTAGCTGGTCAGACAAGTTGTGCGCCGAAATGCCGATCTTGTTTGGACAGTTTGGCAATAGCTGCTGATCGGCTCTTTCCGAGGCTGTTGATTCGTCACTCCTCCATGTAAAAGTGCAAGCAGAGTAACTCCGCAAACACACAGGAAAATGAAGAATGCTTGACAGACTCAACGGTGCTAGGACTGTTCAGTCTTCGCTGATATGTACGATTTCTGTCACATGAGTCCGGTGGACTTCAAGTTGCGGTGGACGCTGGATTACGAGCAACAACTCTTCAAGCCTCAAGCTTCAAGCATGGCATTGATGATGATATGTATGTATCTACATGACGCTCTTCAAAACTGTTCAATTTTGGCCATCACCGGCGGCCGCTAATGCGACAATTTTGTCAAATCCTTCAGCGTACCCCTTCCCTTCTACTTAAGGTGGTTGGAGGCGGCCGTCCTTGTCGGCGTAGAAATTCTCAACGACTTTCCGGCTACCGTTCACGATTCCTTGTTTACAAACCAGAAAAGTTCCCAATCGAAACTACTTGTGCTTTCCGCCTCGTTACAGCGCACCATGATCGGCCTAAAGAGCAAGTTACGATATCTCCAGAGTGCCCCGAGCGTTTGCATGCATGAGATCCCCCCCAAATTTACAGGGCCTTTTCAATGACGAGGATCGCTCGCACGAGGAGAACGTGGAGGAGAACAGTACGGCTTTGGCAGGCGGGATCTAAATTCGAACACTAGAAATGAATTTTAGGATGGAGACAACTTGAAGGACAACGATCAAGTAACGCTTCCTATGACCTTAGCTTCTCTGCCTACTACGAGGACGTCGAACAGCGTAAGAGACGTAAAGGAGCACACGTCGAAGGCGGACGAGACCAACTTGTCTGGAGATGCTACTTACCTCCGAAGACACAGTGCCAAAGATGGTGGTAGATTCATGAATCCATCGACAACTAAGTAGTTACAATTGTACATCGGTATATCGATTGTCTAGTTCTTGTTATCACACTGTACATCTAATGTCTGGGTAAAAGTCGCCTTAACGGCAAGCGTAGAAATAGTGTACCATAAATATCAACAATAAGGAGTGGGGGTGAAGGTTCGTGACCGACAAGTACCAATAAAAACAACAGATAAACCAAAGGGAAAAATAGAGAGTGTTACTGGTTTAATTTGAAGGGGGGATTGAAAGGGACGAAGAAGGTGGCGGAAAGCTACTGGGCGGCTCTGGATGAGACAGCGTGCGACGAGCCGGAAAAACCGCCAATGTCTTCCCAGAGTGGGAGAACGAACGGAAGAGATGGGTATTGGTGGCGCCGGCGACGTCTGACTCGGGTAAAGGCGCTCCACGGAGGAAGGTGTTATACTCCGAAGTGCCATTGAGCTCGCCAGTGGAGACGGGCAAGAGTTCCTCCCACTCCTCCTCAACCACAGAGACAGCATCTGGCCCAGGCTGCGACTTGGATCTGAACAATGGCTGCCACTGAGGCTCTTCGGAACCGTAGTTCCCAGCCACACTCTGCGACCTGGGTACAGGCGATGGCGCATCCTGCTCTTGCGCCTTCCGACGGATACTCCTGGTGGATTTGAATCGGAGTATGGACTGTTTCTTTGGCATGGCGCGGCCGGGAATATCACCGTCGTCCTTCGACTGCGGTGGTGGTGGTGGCGCAGACTTTTTAGGCCTAGACTTCGACCGCATACGGTTTAGGAAGCGTGACGGCCTGGACATTGAGCGCCCTGCCGTACGTGGTGGCACATCATCCTCCAAGTTAGGAAGAGTGAAACTGTCGAACCGCTCATGGTATCTGCTGCCCGCGGACGTTCTTTCAAAGGACGTGGCCGATGAAATAGACGCAGATGATTCCTCCTCTGTCTCCTCGTTGAGAATCCATTCCGCTAATTTGCTGTTCTGATCTAGCGCCCCAAGCTCGAGAAAGACGTCAAAGACGGACGCGCGTAGGGCATTGGAGTCCTTTTTGGAGTGCTGCGGAACTCGGCGAGTACCACTCATGACTTCCACGGAAGATTAGCGCGGAGGAAGTAGAGTAGAAGCAGCGCGTTGGCAGAGGCGACGACGGTAACGAGCCACCAAGTGATGGTGAGAGTTAAAAAACGTTGATATGTCTATTTCCGAGCGATGAGAAAGAGGTGGTCGGCATTTCATTAGCATCAGATGCATATGTTTCCTTGACGATTCCAGATGCATGTGGTAACCGTCTCGACCCCGGAAGCAGATCACAATCTGAATTCTGTCGTGACTCGGAGACACGCCCTTTCCGCGAAGCAAGTACAAGAACAGAGAGTTTGAAGGCGCTTGACGACTATAGCAGCAGAGAGATGGCAGGAGGAAATCGATGGACGCAAATGATCATCTGATTTTGAAAATTCGCCGTACGTTGCCGGCGGCGCTTTGAATGGTGCCTGGATTCGGGAGCCTTTACGCCACACAGAAGGTTGTTCATTCGAAGTAATGTTTGTCAAAAGCAGTCAGATCCTGCATTTCAACCAAATTTCGACTGACACGTGCAAGGCGGACACCTGCTTCAAACAACCAAATGTTACATCCAAGAAGTGTATATTTTGGCTATTATATAGAACATAAGTAAGGGCGTTGAAGGACAGTGTACTCGTAACACTTTACTACAAGTAATACTACACATATTAGAACGAAAGGGAGAAAGTTGGTATAAGTTCTGCGACCTTACCATCCAGGCGCAGCACCATGGGAATCTTCATCACCTCTCATGTTCGTAGGCGGAGGGGTCATGATGCGACTTCTCCGACTCTGCCCCGTGTCTACTCCCGACAACATCCCATTCATCTTTCAGATTGTAATCTCTCGTCTCCGTGGTCTCAACGTTCACAAACACGCCTGGTGAGTTCTGCCTCGGTTGCCGCCATACGTGCTCGTTGTGAAAACGCCTCCGGCAGAGGGCACGGCGATGACCTCTGGTCGCACAATGACTTTCCGGGAGTGCAAGGAGGAGAGCGTCATGTTGGCGTAGAGTTTAGGCATGATAAAGGAGATGGCAAGGTGGTATGGCACGTCCTGCATTGTGAATTAGAGCTTGGATGTAAACGATAGAAGAGATGCCGTACAGAAGAAACAAACAAGATCGCGTTGATCACTGCCACAACCGCAGTGATTGAGCCGTTCTGCACGAGTACTAAGAGTGAATGGATAAGAAATGCTCCGCACGTTGAATGGTGATGAGAGGACATACCTCCAGTAGCCCTGTCCATCCATTGTTCCGTGCTATTGATCCTCTCCTTGTGTTGATAAAGGTAGTATGACATCGACAACGCAATGATGATATCCGCTACAGCAGCAGGCCACAACCAGACAGCGAGGTAAGGTCGGATCTCATGAAGTCGGTCGAACGTATTGATATGCAGAGCCATAACGCCTGATGCGACACCACCGCCTGGAAGAGAAGAACGATCAAACTCAAATGACAAGACAAGTAATCGAACGAACGCACAGAGAGTGGTAAGCGCAAGGACAGCGATTACTGCTGGTATCCACCATTGGCCGAGAAGGACGTTGATGCGGAGAGCGAAGAAGATGTGGACGAAGGATGCGATGACGCCCTGACTCTACGGTGAGAAGAGTATAATAGAGACGAGGTAAGAGCGTACAAGGAGTATCGGATCTGAGAGTATGGTAACGCGATTAGATTGATCGAGGTATCTTGATGGACGAGGATCTCACCCATGAATAAAGCTAAAGACACAGTCAGCGGGGCGAATTAAGGTTGTATAGAAGAGACGCACTCCAGTGTAAGACATCCAGGAAAGATTCGTCCGCCCAGCGCACAATGAATAACCGTACAACCTGTGGACGTTGTGAATATAACAACCTCAGCAACAAGAGCCAAATACGGACCACATCGCCAGGAATACCGTTGACGCAAGGTCAAGGGTAAACACTGTAACCACGAACGCCTTTAGTCGTATGTTGTCTCTGAAGATGTACTCTCGTCAGTCGGCGTCTAATAAATGAATCGCATCGTCGACGAACTTGGGGAAATTGTTGAAGTAGTTCCACGTCTGACAAGAGATATCAGTACTGAACAATGCTGAACGACTGGCAGTACACACCTGGGTGATAACAATCCCGAACAACGCGAGCGAAATGCAAGCGCCTACACGCTATGGCATCAGCCAGAGCTCGGTACATCAACACGGTGTACGCACCAGCGAACATCGTCGGGAAAGGTTGGGGAAGCTGCATGACGGACAAACAACGAAAGGCGCGCGCAGAAGGAGGGGAGGGAGGGGAAGCCAGACGTGCTCCATTCCACAATGTCTGCGCGGCTTTATCAACATGCTTGCAGGGCCGAGATTGGCGTTCTTTGTACCCAAAAAGGCAGTTCCCTTGTACTTGGTGTGTATGGAGTTCTCTTATCCCTGTGGCAACTGACTTCGCTGATGCTCATTGGATGAAGGTGTCTCCGATGATAGCCTAGAGGAAATGACAAAGTACGAGAAACGCGAGAGTCAAGATCGAAGGTCATCTACTGCTATCGCCGCTCACGAGTTGACGAAAGTTGGAAAAATGAGAATATTACATCGCAGTGAGTATTCGCACAAGGAGAGATAATGTAAGGACTAGGATATAGCCAAGAAGTACGCCACGAAGACAAGGCAAAGTAAGAGAATTCAACGTTGATCATTGTCAAGAGTGAAGAAGCAGCGAGTGATGTTCTCTGATGTTCCTGAGAAAACAGGTCAGGGCGCTTCTGGAAAGACAAGCAGGTGCAGGAGAGATTTACACACCGCTATCTTGCGAGCAAGTCATCGCTGTCGTCAATAGCGAAATCTGCACTGCGAGACAGTAGCGAAGTAGCATGGTAGCAGCTCGCCGGCACGTTACAATACACGCAGCTAGGGTACACACGGTCGATATCAGTCAGAACTTCGACTTGACCCAAAGAGAACAAGGCGCGACATATCAAGCAGTCACCGGTCACTTTCATGTCTTGATGCCCGTTGCAAGGAATACATCAACATCTACACCATCCATCTTGGCGGAGGTGACGACGCTGAACGAAAACGATGCCAGTCCAGCCGCGCTGAACATGTCTCGCATGCTTTCCTCCTTGAATCCCTCGGTGTGTACGACAATGTCCGCGTACTTATCAAGCGCGGCGCCCTCCTTCGTGCGCACATCCGCGACGATGAGCCATCCACCGGGCTTCAAGTATCGGACAAGAATCTTCGTCGTTTCTTCAGGGAAGACCAAATGATGATACGCCATCGAGGACTTGCTCTGGCTTGAGTACATTTTGGCGCTAAAAGATAGAAAGCCTGTAACTTACTACAGCAACGTCAAACGTCTCTCCTTCAAGCTCGTTTTCTTCCCCTTTGAGATCGACACAAAGAGCGTGCATCTCCTCTATTGGAATCCCCTGGTTGTCGACGCGTTCATTGAACTGCGCCACCATCCCGGCGCTGATATCCACACCGAGGATCCGTTTACATTCTGGCGCGAGCTCCCGCGATAAGAGACCTGCACTGTGATTGGATTATAACATCTTTCTTGTTATGAAAAAGTCTACCTGTGCCACACGCGAAATCCAACACGGTCGTCTCCTCGTCGTCAAAGTCATACGCATGCGTTATGGCGGTGCCAACTCTGCTAATGTATTAGCTTCGCCGGATCCTGTGTTCGTTCCTTTGAGACCTTCTAGCGAGTTCTCTAGCAGACGCTCGGTCGTAGGAGGCGGCATGTTCATCAAAATGTCCTTTGTTCGCGTCTACAAAGTCGTGATGGTGGTGCGCTGACATCCTCAGCTGAGCACGTGTCGACCCCTTCAAGCTTCAGCACGTGGGCCTTCAAATAATTAACCACCAAAAAAACCCCAACCTGGATTCAAGCAAGACATAGTAGTAGTAGTAGTATTACACCCAAAGGTCCCCTCATAAAACTTGGAAAGCAAGGTATGTAACGAATGCAAGTAAGTATCAAGTAGTCTACATATGTCTCGAGTCTGTAGTCCGTGCAAAAAGTCCAAAATCATAAGTAACGCGCATAACGTGTCCATTGACCATGACATGATTAAAGCCCGCAACGCCCAGCATCAACGACGGTCGCAACAACATCCACAGTCCCAAATGCTACCGCATTCCCATTCGTCAACTCGTCGAGCGCCTGCGTCGAGGTGTAGAAGCCCGACACGGCATGATCAACGGCGGTCACGACGATGCTTGACGCCGCTCCCTGGGCGTTGGTGTACGTGAGCTCGTAGCACCTCCCGCATTGCGCCGAGTTCCAGCCCTCGACATCAGAGGTGGAAACAATGTGGGGGAAGGTGGGTAGAGAGTCGAAGGTAGTGAACCCGCGGGTCATAAGACCATTGGGGCCGTCTGAGCACGCGACGGTGCTAAGGGAGTTGCTCCCAACGCCATAGTTGTCATCGTAGCCCAACGAGACGGCGAGGGTGTAGGCGGGGAGGAGGGTGAGAGCGATGGCGGATGTGAACTTCATAATGGTGAAAGGTTGTTCGTTAAGATAAAAGGTGAGGATGAAAGCGTGAAAACGAAGATGCTTGAGAATGCGGTGGGCAAAATGCTGAGGTTCTTGGCAGAGTTGAACCTGCTTTTATACACCGAAATCCAAGATCAGCACATCCGAAGTTATTTCGCAATACGGAACGAAGACGCCGCCGAAGCTGTGATTTATGTCACCAGACTCAGTTTCAGACGTAAATTCCTTCGCTCAAAATGCGTCACGGAGATTCTTGCAGTGCTCGGATCCTGTGCATGACCCCAAAAATGCGCCACTTCCATGTGGAATAGATGACTTCTAGCTTCCAGAGGCGGTCAGCCAGGAAGGAAACCGTTAAGGAAGGTTTAAGGACATTGTTCTCGGCGCTTGCAAACGAGTGAATTCCATCTGCGGCATAACGGTCAGAGTATACACGTAAATGTTGACGAACCCGTGTTACCCGCCCGGCGCGAGATTTGCGGCCGCTTCGGATTTCTGTTCGGCTGTTTGAAGTTACAAGGTGAATATTGATTATAGGTCTATCGTGAGCCGTGAATAATGCGCGAGACGTAAGATTATGTTACAAAAAAGGTTACAATGTGTTCGTTGGTATTCGGCTCGTCTCTAGGTCCCTTTACGAGAGAGGGATATCCATAATCCAACGGGTAATGAGATCCTACGCGGTGGGTTCAGACCTAGTACTCGAGTGGGGAACCATGGAAACTCACCAGTGCAGCTTCCGGCTGATCATAGGGGACCATATGCCTAACCGTGCAGTAAATTAGATGCGAAGACCGAGCGCGGTAAAGGCCACTCACCCAGCGTCGTGCACGTTGACGAACGTAACATTACCCGCCGTGAAACCACCCCCACCAGCACTACGCACAG
Source organism: Hymenopellis radicata (assembly GCA_015501595.1). Classification (NCBI taxonomy): domain Eukaryota; kingdom Fungi; phylum Basidiomycota; class Agaricomycetes; order Agaricales; family Physalacriaceae; genus Hymenopellis; species Hymenopellis radicata. Next base: position 31,309 of record JADNRX010000098.1, read on the forward strand.
TACCCGCCTTCTCCCCGGTTTCAACTATTATCCACGGAACTGGAGTGGCGGAGAGGAACTCTTCGGTGAATTGGGTATCGAGAGCCTCTACCCATCGTTCGTTACCCTATACGCGGACATCAACATTGGTATAGAAGAGAACGGGAAATGAGCAGACCACATAGTTGCACATCATATCTGTAAGGAGCATTTAACGTCTGAGCGAAAAGCAAAGTGATGCAGAACGACTCACCAGCGTTGCCCGCATATACCAAGAGCTTGATTCCATCGTTGACGAGGTCAGGAAGGAGGACAGCACTGTTATGCATTCCATCGCCTTGCATGGCGAAGGCCTGGTTGACTTGCATGTTGCAAGACTCAAACTTTAGGTCGGGGTTGACACCAAGAGCAGATTTGTGCTTCGGTTGGTTCATCCAGGTGTCGATCCACTCCATCTGTTTATAGCAGAGGTCGCCATCCTTCGACTTGTCGCAGGTTCTCCTCACATCATACGGATTAAGACCAGTTTCTGTTGGCATTGTGAGTAAGGGGCTAAGAAATAGACTGTAGAATGCTGACGCATGAGGGGACCAAAAATCTGCGAGTTGCAGTAGAGGATAGCGGGAACACAAGTCAGTTTCGATGAAAACTTGTAGCAGGAGTTGATGAGCCTCTGGCAAGTCGGAATCTTGGAGCGCAAGGTGGTACACTCAACACCATCTGGGTCACTGTAGACGGGGAATGGACCGTCGCAGACGTAATCTGCCACGGAGCCAAACTGTATGTATGGGTCCGTAAGACCATTGGCGAGAATAACGGAGGTCAAGTTGATCTTCTTGACCTTGGGCTTGGGTGTGGGAGCCAAGGCAAGGTCCTTGTTGGCCTTGTACACGACGTTGGCAATGTTCGGCGCGTACGTTCCTCCATAACTCTCCGCGGCAATATGGAAAGGAAGTTCGGAGTATTCTGGGAAGCGGTTTAGGAAAAGTTCGAGGAAAGCGTAAACATCTTTTCCAGCCACGGGGCTGGTGTTGACGCTGGTGTCACCGTCAGCATAGGAGTAACCAACGTTAACAGGCTGGTCAAGGAAGATGATGTTGGCATGGGTGTTCCAACTGTGCTTATTGTACGTCGTGTTGCTACCGTCCTTGCCAACTCTACACGGTCCGAGTTCGAAAAGGAGTCCAGTGGTTGAGCTACAGCCCGGACCGCCGTTCAACCAAAGAACAAGCGGCGCTTCCTTGGGAGAATTGCGCGCTTCAAAGAACCTGACAAAAGTACGAAGAGATTAAGGAGAAATACAAAGAAATGAACCATACAACTGACCAGAAAAAGAGGTGCTTGTCCTCGGCGATATCGAGATATCCCGAGTACTGCTTTACTGACGGGTCACAAAGGTCTGGTTCGGTTAATCTAAGCTGATGCTCGTCGAACGAGGGGTGCGAAACGAGTTCATCTATTAACAACAGTGTAATAAGCGCCACGCGGCCATGTGAAAACGGGTATTCTCACAGAGCATATTGTTCTGCTTGATAAACTCCTTGCCATCGTGTATCCACTGCTGCATGTCATGCTTGCCGTCCAATATGGCCTGTTTGGGGTCGTGGAACACATCGCCGATGCTGCTCAAGACGACCTGGCCGCCGTCGTTGGGCAGGGCAGCGACGAATGGCAGGGAAAGTAACAGGAGATTGAACGCCCTCATCATAGTGAGAGGCAGACTAGCAACCGCGTTGGGACCACGCGTCGCAACCGAAACAGGGGTCCGGAATCTGCCGACCTTGCTTCACCAGCTACAACCATGTTCTTGCATCCAGAGCTATCTTCGCGATTTTGCAACCCATATTGCTCCTCTGTGGCGCTCTCTAAGCCCGGTTTCCATTATGGCGGCTAGATAACGCGTTCGCGTGCTTAGGCAGCAATCACGCTTGCTGCTGAATCTGCTCCTGTATCTGAGGCTGTTCTTGGGAAATCTTGCGCACATTCAATCCATCGCCTTCTCACGGCAATTCAGACGGACGAACATCGGAGACCGACTGTTGTTCTCAGTCATCTGAGACTCTGAGTCAAGGGCTAGCGAACAGACAGAATGACCGATGCTGTCGGCTCTTGGGCTCCTTTTTTCGAGACTGCGCACTAAAGCTTTCGTTATTCAGCATCCGGGTAGGGATAGATCCGACTCTGTCAGTTTGTTCTAGCCGCCCACGTTCCCATATCATTCGTTGGATTGAATGTGCCAAGACATCTCTGTAAGTGAGCTTTCAATCGTCGCGTCTTCTTTCTGACTTTCGTAATACCATATAATCCCTTTACGGCCCTCTTTTCTGCGTAGAATCTTTCTGTGTGGTCAACAACTGGATAACCTATTCGCCAGTTTATCGGTGACCCGCGCAAGGCTTGCTTGTAGGGTCCGAGAAAGCGACTAGTGCTTTGGCTATTGTACTGCACGCGCGAGAAGACGACGGGTAGTCGAGGACTCACACCGCCTTCCCATGACCTTGATGTGGTTACTCCCTCCCCACGCTCTACCGCAAACTCTATTAGTATGAGCGTTATTGAAGTGGGCAAAGCAGGGGCATCGGGCGGTCAGATAGTTGCGGAATGGACTAGGCGCGTGTGGTTTCGTTCATACTAAATCGAAACTCATGCATCACATTTCCAGTTGCACGAATGTCGGATATATCTCAAGATGGGCGTCCACGAAAGCCTATATTGATAAGATAACCTGCAGTCCGTATCACAAACTCCGGGTGCGCTTGCGTACCGGGACATTCCAGCTCTCAGAAATGGTGAGATTTCCTGAAACACATGCGTGAAGCGCTTGAATGGTTGCTTCCTTCTCTCCCGAATCATATCATTGCTCCTAAAGCAGTGTGAACCGCAATTCAACAGCTTCTGCCCGTGTTGATGTGGCAGATTGTAACGGAGGCATTCTCCGCACCGGGAGAAACGCATACCATATCGTGATATATATAAAGCAGCGCTAATTCTACTTACTCAGAGTCCGGGCCACCGTCGCACCTATTTTCTCTCTCGGACGTGTCATCCACCATTATCATACCTCCGCAACGGCCTCCAGACACGTGCGGCGTAAAGCGGCGGTTGACAAAACTTGGCGTACTTAAACGCCGCCTATCTTTCATCAGTCCCTCTTTCAACTCCCTTTTCCCGCATCTCTCCAATTAAAATGGGCCGTCGTACAGACTCGGTACTCGCAATGAGGGTCTCTATCACCACCGCCGTCTCCGGGCTCCTCCACCCTAACCACCACTCAAACTCGCGGACGCGCGACAACATGCATGGTAAATCAGGGATTTCGAAATTCAGCACCACAAACATGCCTGCGATACACGTGCAGGTCAAATCGTCCTCTGATGTGTGTCGGGATCCCTTAACTTCTATCGTGTGGTTATATGTATTAATATCTACAATCCCCCCAGGATATCAGGATACTGGATATCAGACCCGACGAGGTTCACAGCAGACCGCCACAATCCCCTATGCAGCCAGTAAGTGCCAACCGCTAATCATCCAAATTGATCGTCATTATGATGTATGATCGCAGACGTTGATTTCTCTTGGCGCCAGCGACTCGGACTCGTCCCAGTCCAGCAGCGCGAGCGGGTCAAGTCGGGCCTCCTCCACGCTCGCCGACTCGGACAGCCAGCTGGATTACACAGACCCCCCGATGACCGACCACCGCAAATCCCCCGAAATCACAGTACGCGACTTCGCCACCGCCCGCACCCATTCCCCCATCCCGAAATCTTCGACCAGCACCTCGCACTTGCCGAGTACGAGATCCGTATGCGAGAAGACCCGCGCGTAACGCCTCTATCCGGGAAAACTCTGCACCGGCTCATCGAGCTCGGATGTGTCACGGAGGCGGAGGCCTCTGAACGGTGGAAAAAGATGGACTGGAACGCGTACTTTGCCTACAAGGGTCTTGGGAAGCCTTATCCGTATCGCACGATGAAAAACCTATCGATACCTAGGAAGCGGAAGGAGCGGGAAAAGATAGTCAAGGCAAAGGCCCAGCAAATTTCATTCAACGATAAGGTCAGGGAGAAGGCCGCGCGCGGAGAGAAGGCGCTCGTCAGAGAGGCAGAGAGAGAACGACGGGGCCTGGTTGAGGAGGCTCTGGTGCCGACGACCAAGGCGAAGTATGACGTTGAGCAGAACATATTGGGAAGAGTGCCGGGTTTAAGTCGGAGGAAGACGATGGGCACCATTCCGTTTTACGGAGACGGCGAAGAGCTGTCGTTGTTTCGAGACGCAACACGACAGCGTCTCAATTCCTTACAATCAGATGGGTTGCTTGTACCCATTGGTGCGTGATCGGAGGACATGCACGATGCTCCGGGCATCCTCATCGTTTCATTATTTTGACACCGGCTGCTCCATTGCTGGGACAGGTGACCGGGTCTAGCATGAAAGCTGTCGAAAGATGATATGTGGCGCAGGTACCACGTCGACGTGCACCGGTCTTACTTACATTGTACACCATAATCCATTAGATACCTAGATGTCAACGATCATTCGAAAGGGGGCTGTATGTTTTACAATATAACACACTGTACACGATACAAACACATATGGAGTGGAGAACATGAATCTACAATTAAAGTTCTCGGGATGTGGCATGATAAATAAATATTAAGCTGGCGCACAAGAATCAGCTAAGAAGCTTAAGCATTAGTCTCGTGGTTCTGAGGGTATAATCCAAACGGGAGATAAGTCGGCGCCGCGCGCGAAACGACCTGCTCATTCAACCCAATGTCGTACTGGTGAAGCGCGTGCGCATCCATCGCCTCCATACTGCTGTAAAACTCCGGCCCATATCCATCAGGCGCCTCGGCGCCGTAAAGCGGCTGCTGGGAATTCCATGGTATATTGGGATCTGGATGGAACGTCCCATCTGGTTGATACACCTGATCGTAGAACGTTTCGGCAGTTTGCGGGGTATAATCATCGCTTGGAAAAGAAGGCCACGACGAGGTAGCCTGGGGATGGGGAGCAAGCATTGACTCGCCATTCCAGCCAGAAAGACTAGAAGTGCCTGAAAGGTTGGATGCCACAGTTGCAAGCGGTGACGCATGGTATGGCGTAACCTCACCAGGGGTGGCGCAGGTGGATGACTGGCCACCATCTTTGTACTCGGTATACGGTACCTCCGCAGATGGGAGCTCTGGTGGATAATTAATGAACGCGTCCTAGATAATGCTCAGGTGGAAGAACATAAAATATCACTCGAGCTCACCTCGAAATTCATGAAATCACTGGACGTGGAAAAGGGATAATCGGAGAAGAACGACCTGCCCTCGCCGGTCATTACAGTAATAGACCGCGAACGACGTCGCAGTGTTCGCTCGGAAAACTGGGGTTCCTCGTCGACCACGGGCGGGAGATTTGGAAAGATGGGAACGGACAGTGATCTGCGATGAAGCGCCCTTCGGGAGGGCGTCTGCGCGATCTCGGACGAGCGAACGGAAGAAGAGGCACTGATCGGCGAATCTGGCACTGGAGTGGTGTTCAACGACCGGGGGGTACCAGCTCGACTCGTCAAAGTAGCCTGAGATGAAGAAGCGGCTGGATTACGCCCAAGAGGATGTCGATGCGCGGTCGACCTCGAACGTTTATGGCGCCGTTCAGACGCAGAGCGCCGTACTGGCTTATAGACGTAGCCTGGGTATTTCCGCGCGTGTTCCTCCTTATGCAATGCCGCCAAATCATCCCATACTTTCCTCTCCTCTGGCGGTAACGCCTTCCACATGATTCCAGCTCGTTTCGAAATATGACCAGGGACTGGGGCTGGTCCTGTACGATTGCTCCGGCGGCTCCTGGGACCCACTCTAGCGAAATCCTTGCAGACTTGTTTACGATACAGCATGAAGGAATTCGGCGGCCGTGGAATATGATCTGCTGCCTGAAGGTGTCGATCATGATCATCTTCATCAGACTCCGCCTCGTCGACGTGGAATGTAGAGAAGGATGCGCGTGAGTCAGAGAACACAGGCCCAGTCTCCGAATTGTCGACGGGGAAGGTGAAATGTTGACTGGGGCCCACCTCGTCCCCGCCCTCATTCTGGGGAACCCAACCCAAGGGAGCAGGTGTAGGGGAGGACATTTGCGAGGAGACGTGAGGGCAAGAGAAAGAAAGAGTGCCGGCAAACAATGGACAATTAAAGGTGCTCGATGAACGATGTCCACGGAGATTTCGATTCGGCAAAATATGCCGGCCAAATAGCAAGTCTTTCGAAACTAAATCTCGAGATTTCAAGGTGGTCGATCATGATCGGTCAGGGCAGGACGCGTTGTTGATCACGCTCTTACGAGAGTTATTGGGGTTGTTATTCTGCGCGCCCACAATGACTTGCGCGAATTCGGCGGCAAGGAAGTCCGAGAGTCGCTTAGAAGGAAGATTAGTATAGAACGTTGGATGGATTGGTGACCTAAATCGAAGAAAGAACAACGAGACCATGTCTCACAAAGATCAAGAAGGGGAAAGTATGACGAATCGGCCACTTGCCGTGAAGGACCAGGAGCTCGATCTCATTATGATAATAACTTACCGCCGGCAGCCGCTCATCCAGGCGGTGCGGAGTTGTGCGGAATCTGTTGTTTGTGTGTGCCTATAGATCGTTCGACAACCCCTCCTAATGTCGCCAAGTTCTTCGATGAATTTAATTGTGGCGCACTATAATGGAGTCACTCACGTTCAACGAGGGGCTTGCGTCACGGGTTGGCAGCAAACAAAGGTCCAGCCGGAACATGAGATATCAGCAGCTACGCCCATGTTCCAGAAAAGGAAGGTTTGAGTTCGAGGGTCATTACTGTAACGAATTTGTCTTGTGGAAGTTGATTGACATATGGCACTGCCAATCGGCATTTCAAGGACTGGAATCGAACGTTCTGCATACCCATCGATACCTGCTTTCAGCGTGTAGACAGATATTTGCCCAAGATACAGCGCTGACACGCGGAAGACACACGGCGTTCTCAAAACCGACGAAGGTATGCGAGTTTCTAAGTCCGCTTAAGCGACTTCGTTATTCCACGTGCAAAGCCAGCAAACCGGCGCGGTTATATCTTTGTTCGACGAATTAGGCCTAGGGCTTCTACAGATACCCGAAACTAAGATTGAAGAATTCAGTGTAGTATACACTCACAGGATGGAGGGTAGCCTCGACGTTTGCTGCGCTCGTAACTTCGTGAAACTTGCAGCCCAGTGTAACTCTGTTGACGCAAGGGTACAACTCTCTCTAAGCTCCTGGAATTCATCGGCAGGGCTGACCAGATCTTGTGACATGTTGACGTTGGGTGTTGTTGTAGATCCTGGAGGCCGTTCAATTCTAAACGCCAGATAACTATCTGCAAGGTACGGGCTATCTCTAGGGTAGCGGAGACCCTGGAAGTCACCAAAATGGTAGGACCCTTGCCCCCGCCTGGTCACAGTCCCGAGTCACGGACAGCAGCTCAGAGCGGCGAAATACCAGTATTTGAGAAGTGCCACAAGAGCACTTCGAACCTATGCAACAGCAAATACTTAGTCGAATTACTTAGGAACAAATAGAATCGATTTCATTAATGCTACAACAGTGCAGAAGGCGCAATCCCAGCGGCGGAAGGCGCGTACTGTGACATTGCGTCTCTGATCTCCGCGAAGGGTCCTACCATTTTGGTGACTTCCAGGGTCTCCGCTACCCTAGAGATAGCCCGTACCTTGCAGATAGTTATCTGGCGTTTAGAATTGAACGGCCTCCTGGACCATCGTTGAGCCATCTCAATTGTGCACCCTCGGACTCAATAATTATCGCGCGCCATACTTTCGCTTGCCGCGAAGGGTCTCAACCTGAAAGATGGCCCTTCTAGGCACTTGTAAGTACTAGAATCAGCGGTGCTTCAATTTCGCGCGCCCAACACTTACCAACTTATGAGGGCCTAATCAGGTAGGTTGAAAGAAATGTCGGTCCGCCAAGTAGATGTATTTCTTCGTCGAGTTCCGTGCCCTGGACGATAGGTTTCCCGTGCAGTTGCGGCCCGGTATTAGCAACAGTTTGAGATTGAACTTGAGCATGCCCAAAGGACGAAGAATTAGGCGGTAAGGACATCCTTCGATGATGCGATGATGCGTAGTACTAGTAGCATTGTGTACGAATCAAATTCTAAATGGATATCAGAGGCGTCATGAGGTTAATTCGCACTGATCGCTCGGACACTTACTGGTAGTATTACTAGTGTAGACGGAGACCTTCAATGATCACGAGTGTCTGCGGGCTATTGACCGCCATATGGGGAGCTTCACATTATAGTCCTGAGCTGAACACGAAGGGTCGAACAATGAATTTCGCAGTGTCCTTCTACAGAGAAGGATGACTGCCGATGTTGTGAGAGCCATGCGGGTAACATCTAGAAAAGGGTCAAATAGATATTGGAAGACAAGATGTTCTGATACAGCACAAACAAGCCTAAAGGCTAAGGACAAAGGAAAGGCGAACGACTCGGAGAAAACTGCGTGATCATATGACAGCTATGACAGCATCCCTTGCGTACGTAAGAGCCGTGAGAATGTTCTTCCATACTGGGTCTCTCCTTCCCATGACGTTTTACATCAATTGACCAGTGACTTTGCGGTCCAGCTCCTGGTCTCCAAGGCGTTTCCTGTACTCAGCTGCAACCATTTCCCTGTTCTAACTACCGCATTGCAGCAGGCTTGCACTGGTGTTTTTTTGTTTTTCTTTGTACTCCTTTTACCACCATTGGCCCTCCAGCTTGAATTGCATTTCTTCACGACCTACCCCAATCTCCAAAAGCAATTCAGGGAGTCATGCCAACCTTTGACTCTTCCGCCCCGTTTACTGGCAACCATGAATCATACGAGAAACGAGGTGCTCCCAAAATAGGGGGCTCTGTTGGCGGTAAGCACCAATTCCGAGGTTGAATGAAGGAAAAAAAGTACTGATCGTCCATAGGATTCATCGCACTGGTCGTATGCTTGTGCCTTGTCATTGTAATATCATGTACGGCAATATTCCTGCTGCTGCGCGACCGCGATCCGTCTGAGACGGAGAGGGCGCATCGCAGGCGCAAACACCGGGAGGAAGTGAACGCCAAGTACCTCGGAGCTACTTCTCCATGGACCACCAAAGTCGCCCACATATTTTCCTCGGGCAAGCCCAAGAGCTCTGCGGAAGGACCTACCCATACACAGGGCTGGGTTCAGGCGGGCACTACCGACGAATGGGACACTGAATCCCTCGACGAAGGGAGGACGAGAGGGATGGAAATGACGTACTCCGAACATCTTGATCCGCCGTTCCGTCCTCCCTACCCCACCGAAGACTCCGCGTCGAGTGTGCACTTTGACTTGGGCACCAAGATGCCCTCGTTTCCCTCCCCTCGTGTCTCTGTGGACCACAACTACATGTATCGCAGCGGCACCTCCTCGGAAAATGGCACTCCTCTCCGTGTCTTATCTCCCGAACCCATGACCCCCTCTCGCCCCGAGAGTCCTTTCCGTAATGACGCTCGAAAGTCGTCTACCCAATCCACGAACCGCGCCTTCAATGGTGGCACGAAATTCATTGAGTCTGTTTGAGTTATGTATATTTTGGACCTATCTGCTTGCTTCTGTAGTACTGGACACTTTACCTGTATATTTTCTTTCTTGGACAGTTTGTACCTTCACTTACGATATTGTAGAGTAATGACATTGATGCCTGGAACTTACTTATAACATTAGTCTGTCAATTCCACATTTTGAACATCCGTATCACAGAAATAATGCAACCTAAACGTATCTCCATGATGGTAGTAAATACAACGAGTGATAGAGCAATCCAAGTCCGTCCTTTAGATAGTAGTACAAAGCATGAAACCCAATGTTCAGGATACCTCAAGCAAGCTGTTTCCGGAATGAAAGCAAGGACGCAATAACCTCCTTCAGAGACATCCGTTTCGTAGGTTCCACCGTGCGCGGAATGAAGTGGTGCGAAGCCAGTTGGTCGGCCACTGCATACGGTGTCACCATCAATCAACATCGAGACGGGATGAACGGCATACCATAGAGTATCGGTGCGTTCATAGCCGAATCAAAATGGAACGTCAATGATCCAGAGGTCAAGAACCCGCTAGCGAGCCGCCCCGCGTCGCCCTGTTCACCAACGACGCATTTTGTCTTCACGCCCTGTATAATCATCGACACTTCCGTTCCGACTGTAAGTAAGGCATCCCATCAGCATCAATCACAACGTGAGCAACAGGCGAACTCACGCGTCAGACGCCCCGTATATCCTAACGCCAAGAGGGTCTCCGGAGGCATCAGAGATCTTCCAAGCCCGGTGTCCAGGAGGAAGTTGGCGACAATAGACCTTCGCGGCGCGGGGAATGTGATTTTCTGGTCGAGGGAGACAACAAACCGGAACGCCATCAGGCCGGCGAGGGCACCGTGGGTGATACGCAGCCCGGCGCATGGGATGGTCGATATCTCGGTGGAAGGTATGAGGAAGTCTTTGCCCATCTGGCGCTCGAGCTCAACACGCGTCGTGGACGGGATGACGCCGGCGTGTAGTGTATGGCGCCTAGTAATCGTACGTTTCCGCGTGGGAGAAGCGCTTTGTATACTGGGCGTGTAGATAACGGATGCTGATTCAGAGGGTGCGATAGTCGTGGTAAAGGATAGGGCGCTGCTAGCCTTCCGATGAGGAAGACCAGGAAGAGTCTTGTCGAGCTCAATCAGCGACTGAGTGTTCAGGCTCAGGCTCTTTTTGTGGAGGATTGGCTGGTCTAGGATGTCATCATACTCTTCTAGGAACTTCATCTTGCTGTCTGTAGGTCGAAAAAGTACACCTGGAGTCTGAAGAAGAGATGTAAGCCTGGGAAGATTGGTGAGGTACGAAATCACTCACAACTTTATACAGGTCATACTTCTTGTCCGGGTACGCTAGCGTTTCGTGCATCTTATGATGGGACGGCAGCACCTTTTTGAGAACAGCTTTCCCCAGACACGCGAGTCCATCAGACCGACGACCGAGTTCGAGCAACACGACACCCTTGTTGAACAGGATTTCGGCCGCGTACAGCTTGTACCGGAGGCCTTTGCTCAGCGTAATCGCTGTATTCGACATGATGAGATCCAACGATGATGGCAGGGCGGATCAAACATACATTTCCCGATCACCTCTCATTCGGAGAGCGGCATCACTGAAGTCATCCAGGGCCTCTTGCTTCATGCCTAACGAGTAATAACATAATCCTCGCTCAAAGTATCTGGATCCAATATCAGCAAAACGAGTCCATAAAAGTGAGGCTCTCCTACGCTACAGCCAGTGATGGATCCATAGCAATCGCCAGCGTCATCCAATGCAACGCCTGCTCCAAATCGTCCCTTTCACGATGGATAAGCGCCACGTTCATGCAGGGTTTACCGGAATCTGCAATTTCCTGGCATCACCGGAGGTGAGGACACCACGACGTCTACAGCAGTCACGGACGCACTTCGAATAGAGCCAGCGCCTTGTCATAATTCTGCTGCTCATAGTTGCTCAGGGCGGTCTCCCAAGTGCGGAGCTGGACCTTGAAGGCGGCCAATGCCATATTCGACGTACAATCACAGGAAGGAGGAGGAGGAGGGAAAGGTCTGTCTTCAGGCGAGCGATTAAGCCGGCTCTGCTTAATATAGCGCGGTGATAGAAAGCCGTTCAGGCCGTTCAATTGATGTACAGCATCAGCGCACCACAACTCTCCAAAAAATGCTGCTATGTGATGGCGACGTACTGAACGTTAAGCAGAGCCCTTGAGTTTGAACTATATAGAGAACAATCCTTGAGTTTGAACGCACATAGAGAACATCCATCTCGCGATTCGCCAAATTGAATTTAAATTCGAAGTGACGAAGAACTGACGTCAGTAACTCTCAGCTTTGTGGGTCCACTCTCACCAAGTGGCAGCTTCAACTATAGCAAATAGGTACCAACACGCAGGATCGCGGCACTGCGACCTCATCGTGATTGAAGTTGGGCAAGAATTGAAGAGCTGTTCGTATACAGTTATCTGCTTCCAATCGTTCATCATGATATTACCGAACGAGAAGGTTCAATGAAATGCCACCTTACGAAACTACACGTTGGAGTCGGCGAGGATGTGTCATACAATGAATGTCGAACAGCATGGACGGAATTAGGCCGTTAGTCGAAGATAGCCATCTACGACAGCCACGTGCAAGAACACAACAAGTGCATTCGTCGGCGAAACAAATTAAGGACCGCCATTTACTCTACAAGTTTGGTAGCGGGGGAGACTGGGGACTCAGCTCCGCTCTTATCGTACAAAGATTCCAAGCTTTCCAAGCCGAGGACATCCTGATGTCTCGCCTTGTAATCTTCCGACGCCCACAGCAAGTCGATCTCCTCGAGGGTCATTCCTTTGGTCTCCTTCACGACTGCGAAAAGATGAGCCATAACCTCAAACAAGATAAAGAAGTTACAAGACTCACAGAGATAGACAAGGAGAGTAACGATTGAGCCACCTAACAGACAGTCAGATGCAATTCCTGAACAGCCGGATTGTGCCCATACCGAGAATGAAGAGGATGAAGAACTTGATCCCAACATCCTTGATGGCAATCGGTCCGCTGTACACAAACACAAAAGCCATGGTCCAGGTACCGACATTACCGATACCCCCAGCTTGACCTCGGTATCGAGTGGGCACAATCTCAATAGCGTAGAGGTATACCATCCAGACTGTCGACGAGGAAGGTAAGTCAACGATTGGTTTGATCCGTTCGACGGGAGAAACATACTCCAAGACAATCCGGAGCCTGCTTCGAACCAGAATAACATAGCAATCTGCGCCCAGCGAGTGGCATTTGTCGTGAGGTGAGCGGGGAGTGCTGTTGGCGTTATAAGAGTAGGAAGTAGATATACGGTAGAACACTCACTGCCGAGGATGGTGAAGATTAAAATGGCGGAAGTCTGCACCAAGGCGCCGAAGAGTAGAATGTCTCTACGACCGAAGTGTCGAACAGTGAAGAAGCTGATGACTAGCCGAGACGTGTAACTTTGAGGTATGACCTAAAGTATACCCACTCACTGACGCCGAGAGTAACCACTGACAATTCGTATTAATGTCGTCGAGGAAGATGGAAGGCAATTCGACGCACTCGAGTTGAGAGCGGCAGTTACCACCGCAGTAATATCCGTCGAGAAATGTAAGGTGCCGATGATTGACTTGCCATCTAGTAGCGGACTCAATCAGCCGGCATGAGCTCCCAACAAGTCGCCGAACACTCACAGTAAGTCTAGCTTGCTAATGAGACCTAACGGGAGTAGTAAAGGAAAAGAAAGGGACACACAATAAGGTTACCGCCGTAGAATGGCCTCCCAACTTGGAGGATCCAGGAGATCCAGATGCGCCGGACGACCTTAGTCTATCAAGAAGATGAATGACTTGAACGGACTCGAAGCCATTCAAACCAACCTCTGTAGTATCCTTCTTGAAGAAAGCGGCCAGATTGATGCTAGCCGAATCTTCCGCCTCAAGTTGCAATGCCTTTATGAGCTCAGCCTTCTGCGCTTTGACCTCTGGATCGTCGAGAGTTTTGCCATTTAGGCGCTCCAACGAGGCGTCACCTTCTTCGATGCGCCCTTTTGCGTACAACCAGCGGGGACTTTCAAGAACACCTAGGTGGGATCAAAATGTGAATGTACATCACAGGGTGTGAAAGACCAAAGCAGACCATGAAATATCACAATTGGAACTAGAATGAAAACGGCTTGAGATGCTAAGAGAACTCTCCAACCGTTCTGGAATGCTGATACGAATCGTGTGAGGAAGACTACAAATCAAGAAGATGTGAACAATTCTTACGGCTCTGATAGACGCCAAATCCAATCCAGGCAACGATGGAGATGGCGGATACCGCTGTAGAAAAGTTCGATTCGAGCTATGCAGTCAATTCAAAGTACGAGACGTACCCAGGCCTATGTTCCACATGACTTTAGTTGTTCGGTCATCCTACAAAACCCACTGAGCCCGAGGAAAGAACCGATGATGAATATAACCCACGGCAGTACCTGAACTTCTCGCGACCGAGGCTTCGTGGACAAACACAGGCACAGCAGCGGAGATAGCACCGTTCCCCAAACCCTGGGGCAGCGTGAGATGCAAGTTTAGGACAAGTCTAAGGCCTACATACCAGAATGACACGGCCAATAATCATCATGGTCGAGTTGACCGCCGCCGTTTGGATGATGATACCCAGGAGGGCGGTCCAGCACTATTCAATCATGAGTGTCGCCTATCAACTTAACGGACGTACCGAGAGCAAAATCGACACGCGGCGACCAACCGTCCAAGACAGTGGCGCGATGATAGCGCAGCCAAAGATGTCGCCTATAGTACGTGTCAAACGAGGACCAAAGAATGCAATGAGGACAGCACACCTAGAATAATGCCACTGGAAATGAAGCTCGTTACATCGGTGGATGCCGCGTGAATCTGGCGATCAAACTGAGGCGTGTTCAAAATCCTTCGAAGGACGTAAGTCAATGCCAATGCTAATGTTGCCAAGCTATAGATAGTACCCTCCCATAATACCAGCATCCCTATGGTCGCGTGCATCAGCGCCTAAACACTGCCGTACAATGCAGACTTACCAGCCGTATAACGCGAGTGCAGACACCGACGCGAGTTGGAGCAGTCGGGTATACGACTTGCCTCTGCACGGCCAGAGCCAGAGCGTATTGGGTGCCATCTTTGAATGTGCGAGGCATGTTAGGGCGATCCAAGGTGGTATTTACGAGGTCCGATAGACGGAGGAGACGTAAGAGTTCTAGAGGTACGGGCCATACGGCCCGGGAAGTTGCCGGATGTGCCACCAACTTTCTTCGTTGACAATTCGTTGACCACAAGTTCAACGGGCGGTGACCTGCACGAGCACAGCTGGCACGTATACGGTATAGTGAACTGGTCCTCAGCGTAGAGATAATGGCGCGCACCGATAACCTACAGCATATTCGCAGTGGTCTCGAAGATTTTTCTCGTCTTCTCCGTGTTGACACCGAGCTTATTGACTCATCTTGTACCTGCCAAGCGCCGGGACAATGACAGGACCACCGCCTATGCCCTAAGACTTGCCTAAGATTCAGAGTCTCGTCCTATGGACAATGCCATGAGGACTTTGGCGCACCCCTCCGGGTCAATTGATCTCACTTGAGAGAGTTACAGTCCATTTGTTAATTTGACCGAGCCAAAGCAGAAGATGCGAGACGTGGTGTGGCGCATTTCTTCATACTTATCGGCGGACTAGCTCAGCTGGTTAGAGCGTCGTGCTAATACGTATTCAGTGTTAACGCGAAGGTCTTGGGTTCGATCCCCACGTTGGCCATAGGCATGATGGCGCCGTTTTTTGCTGGCATGGAGTCGAGTAGCTGCTATACTTTCTCACTGCTCAGTTAACGTTCATGCACATAATTAGATGTCCCAACTTCAGTCGTTAACCTCATTGAAGCTTCAGCCATGCACCCAACGAGGTCCGACCCGAAGTTGTAATCAGGATGTTACCTGTTCACAGTACACATCAAGAAGACGACAATGTATAGCCAGCTCGGTCAAGTACAGAACTTGTTTGGTCTACATTTGTACAAGAGCCGTTGCAGAAAACGGACGAGTTAGAACCGGGGATACATCAATGCTTCACCTCTTCGGTGCGCCCTTCGCCAACGTAATTCCATCCGCCAAAGTAATACCCTGATACTTGCTCGCTTTTGGATGTCCGGTTGGACAAGCACTCGATGTGTGGTAGACGCCGATTCTGCGGCACTTGAAACACCCATCGTGCGCGCAGATCCATTTGCGCTCGATCTCTGTGAGCTTGACGAGGCCGTCACTGCGATATCTCGCGGACTCGGGAGGAGAGTAGTGATCACCGCGTCCAACAGGAAAATAGGGTTTGCGGGGAAGTTGAGACCCGACGTGGGCAGGAGAATGGGAGCGACGATGAGGAGATGGGTGCTCGGCTGGCGTAGAAGCTCTAGTGGATTCACGCGGTGGACAGTAGGGATCGCCCACGATCGACAGACGGGCGCGTTTTGTGCTGCTCTGCCCCAATTCCTCCAGTGGTCTTTTCTTTCCCGTCATCTTTCCATCCTCCAGCGCGCGCATCGCGTCACACCAAACATCCAAATCGTTTTCCATCTGCATCGCCTCGTCCTGGGAGCACACATCGACGAGCGCCTTGTTCAGGTGCGATTTCAAATGCATGAGCAGTTTATCGTCACTCAGGTGATTCTTCGTTCCCTTCAGAAGGATATTCTGCGACCGCAGTCTCGACGTCCATTGCACAACGGGCTCGTTCCAACCCTGTAGCGATGTCAGTATGGATTGCTCGATGTCGTCGGCCCAATACCGCGGAAGGAATTTGTCGCGCAGAGCAGCGATGAAGCGGGGTAGAGACAATGTCCTTAGGCGCTGTCGGTCGTCGTAGTACCACTGGTAGACCAGGGGGTCGCGCAGACCAGATGAGAGTGTCGAAACAATTTTTGATGGAGCGACCTCGTGCGTTTCGACATATTTGGAGGCGAGCCAGTCGTATAGGTTGAGATTGCTCGGGGTGAGAGGCTTGCAGGCATCGCAGGGGTTTATCAGAGGCGGAAGCGTTCGCGATACATCGATACGGGGCTGGATTATGGTGTCGTCTGCAGAGCCTTCAAAATCATCAGTTTGTCAGACTTGTGAGGGCGGAAACATACCAGAAAGACAATACAGGAAGACTGTAAGAGACTAGGAAGCGGACTGAAGGCGGAGAACCAATCTTCATCGGCCTTCCTCGGAAGTTGACCGGCTGTTGATGGCACCAGATCGGGAAGAACTTGCGCCACGTCGGGAATGTCGCGCCCGAGTCCAGATGCGCTTGTACTATAATTGCTGACCCAGAGCGTGCCGGCGTCCAAGTTGTGGGCCATGCGAAGAGAACGAGAGGAGTTTTCAGTGAACACTCCTGCCGCCAGACCATATTCAGTGTCGTTGGCGATTTCAAGCGCCTCTGTGGAGCCAGTTCAGAAGGCTCTGAGGTATCCACGTACCCTCCTCCGTCTCGAACTTCACTGCCACGGGCCCGAATATCTCCTCCCGGAAAGACTTCGTGTTGTTGTTTCCCGACATGATTGTAGGCTCGTCGAAGTAGCCAATGTCTCAAAGTCGCACGCCTCCGGTATGGAATTCTGCACCCTCTTTCTTCGCAATGTCGATGTAAGCCACGACGCGCTGGACCATCCGTCAGTCATCATACGTCGTGTACTTACATCCAGCTGTGTTTGAGAGACTTGAGGCATAGCTTCAAACGGGTCGCCCTTCTTCGCAGCCTGAGCTTTGGCAATCGCCACGAATTTATTGATGAATTCGTCGTAGATCCCCTCTTGAACAAGGATACGCGGACCAGCAGTACACGTTTGGCCTGATGAAATAATGGTTACTGAAGACTCCAGGTCATGACGTGGGACATACCAGCATAAGATTTCAGAGCTTGGTCCAAGTCGGCATCATCAAAGACGATATTCGGGCTCTTGCCGCCCGATTCGAGCGTGACAGATTTGAGGTTCGACTTCGCCGATGGAGACTGGTAGTACAGTACAAAAGGGCAGTCTGGACGGAACGAATGATAACATTAGTACTGGTCTGGCCCCTTGATTCTAAATACTTTTCCATATAAGGATAGCAATAAAGAAAAAGATAAGTATGATAAATAGCAAATGGAAGTAGAAAGATGGGAATAATGAACGATGTTCAGGTTTTGAGACCCGATGCACTTCACCACAATGCTCTCCCATCAGGATCTTCGAGTGTCCAACCTTGCTTAGCGAGTACGTGACGACCGTACTGGCGTGCATACTCGGAAGCCTGGTTCAGACCCATCAGGTCCTTCACGTTCCTCCAACTCGTCAACCTAACCGCGCACAGGCTAACCGCGCTCATGCATTGCAAAACCCTAAACAGGCCACGAAGCTGACCGCCGCCCAACGCAGCACCACACTTCGAAGCACAAACTCCGAGTAGAGTTACAGAATCGGGGAGGGCAAGGGAATCATTCGGGGTTCCCAACACGCGTTTTGGGGCTGGCGGGTGGGAACGAGCATGAGTGTTTCAAGACACGGGCAATGGCGGCTGACTAGAGAGAAAATAGTCTGGACATGGTGGCCGTAGTAAAAGTCGCAACACAGTATGATTGTCGAGAGCTGGGTCCTGTACGCGACCAATGTCGGCCTCATTACATTCCTGTGGAAGTCCGCATCGTCCGTTACGTCCACATCGTATACCCAGGTCTGCAAAGAGCATAACTCCGGAGTAGGCACGGAAAGATCTGCGTTGGCGACATCGGAAGGCGAAATGTGTAAGTGCAGGTAGGTCACGGAGGATGAGGCAGCAGCGGACGTGATTGCGTCGACATCGGAGGCAAACCTTGGCTGTATAAAGGTCGTGGTGAAGGAATGGAGGCTCTTCAGGGAGTCGAAAATCACCGACCAAGACCCGTATGGCAGAATGGCGACATATTTCGTTGTTTCCAACACCTCGAGGCCCAAGCAGGACGTGCACAACACGTCAATCACATGGTTTTCAACAAAAGTGAGAGACGGTTTTGTTGTAGAGAGGCGTAGATAGCGCAGGTTTGGAAGGCAGCGTAAAATGCGTGCTATTAAAGTCTGATCGCGCGTTTCGTCCAATACGTTGCACGGGATAACCAAGGCCTTCGTGAACCATCCGAGCGGGACTTCGTCATCGCGCTCCCGCGATGTTTCGAGCGCGTGCAGAACAAATGGGACGTGGTCCCAATCGGAGATGACGATAGAAGCATAGAGAAACCGCAAAGACGCGGCTTGCCATTCCTTGCAGACCAAAGTCAGTTGATATCTGGTGTTCTGGCGCAAATTATTAGCCACTTTTTCAGAAAGGTGCATTTCCCAACCTACAAAATGTATGCGGCGAGGGTCGTCATCAGAGGGAGGATTCAAGAGCCATTCGCGCCCATAGTACATGTCGAGCGAGACGAACGTTGCGAAGGCGAAAATAATCTGCCAGACTTCAAGTGGAAGATCAGGTAGCATAGTAACGTCCTTCTGTTTGTTCTTATGGGAGATTTTGGCAGATCTGCGCGAAACGTTAGAATCCATAGTGCCCAATGCATTTCACGTACATTCGGATGTTAAGTTTACTGGAGGAGGTTCGAATCCTGTTGATTAGCTGCATGATATGCGCTAGTACTGACGGAAGGAAGATTTATTGATGTCGTTGATGGCCTTGACGTGTTTTGTTCACGAATCTTTGTACTGCATTCAAATGCTACGTAGATGGTAGATCTGTGCGGATCTGTGTGAGCTTGGAATCTGTGTGAGCTTGGAACAGTGAGCTGCAAGTGGTGGGTGAAGGCGAAGCCTTCGGGCCCCAGCAACGGTTCTGAATCCTTGTGGACGTGGTCAGCTGCGATGGGCGGGTGGGCCACGCAGCTGGCACTAGGACTTGCCGTGCTAGAGCAGAGCCGAGCAAGTTCGCAGCTGCATGAGTTCATTCTTTGACTGAACACATATCTCAGGGAGCGGCGGGTGGGAAAGAAAAGAGAAAGAGCCGAGCCTGAAATGCGAGTGTCGTCGACGCGCGACTCGACGTGATGACGGTAACGAAAGAGGAAGGAGTTACCGCATCACATGTCCGTACGAAGACCTCGATTTCCTTGAGCTCGTGCCTCACTCTTATCAAATCTACAATCTTTGTACTGCATTCAAATGCTACGTAGATGGTAGATCTGTGCGGATCTGTGTGAGCTTGGAATCTGTGTGAGCTTGGAACAGTGAGCTGCAAGTGGTGGGTGAAGGCGAAGCCTTCGGGCCCCAGCAACGGTTCTGAATCCTTGTGGACGTGGTCAGCTGCGATACCCAATACGAAGGAGTACGGACGACGCATCCAGCGACCGCGGATACCCCCGAAAGAAGGAGTGTACTCACAACGCACGGGTGGCATCGTATATCTGATGAACTCTTGATGCAAATCTGGCTGCATATACGGTGCCATTATCTCCGAGTGCCTGCGCAGGTACAACAAGAAAGCATCACTTTTCCATCGTCCCATGACCTTAACCGCGTCAAATGGAACACCTCGTAGGAGGTATTCGAGGGTGGCGCCGATCCGTATACCGTGACCTTGTAACGTCTTGAGACCACGGTTTTTGGCGGCCTTGTGTATGCGTGCGATGAAAGCCGGTTTTGTCATGGGACGCAACGTCTCTTTTTCTCCCTGTACATGACGATATGCAAACAGGTGACTGTTGGGCAAGAGCCCGTTGACACGAAGGTGATTGTTGAATAGATCTTCGGGATCTGTACTCCCAATCTGTTGGGCCCAGTACAGATCCTCTCCATTGGCTGGATCGCTTTTGGTGGACGGGATGTGGAATATTACAGTTTGGAAGCCATTCCTGTCGCTGCCGCGGCGCCTGTTGGATAGAGTGACGTGAGCACCCGGTCGAAAGCTCTTCAATGTGGGTATGGTAAATTCTCCGAGCCGGCCGACTGCATAGAATGTAGTCGTCAGACAACTCGCGCACGCCGCATCCAGTGGGATGTTCAAATCCAGATCCTTGAGAATTTCCTCGATGTACTCAACTGTGTACGGTTGGCGCTTCTTCCGCTTTGACTCGGGAGGTTGCAATCTCTCGGCGCCCCGAATCAGCGTGTCAAGCTCCGCCTTGTTCATGTGCCATGTCACCCCGTGAATAATGTGCCACGCTCGGACCCCATAGAGATAGTTTTTGACAGAAGCTCCCGCATATGCGCCTGCCATGGTCGAAATCCACGCACTGATCAAATCAGGACTAGCTGGAGCTCGCTGATCCTCTGGAATCCTGCGCGAGTCACAGAACACATGGAATGCTAGTAGACCTGAAGCGTAGGTCTCTAACGTGCTTTCAGCATAGCCGTGGACAAGAACTTGCTGTACATGGTCGATGAACTCGTTGGGAAGGTCTATGGGTCGCCCGTTGAGATCAGTAAAAAGTCCGTGTATTAATTGGCTTCCATAGTACAAGACGACCGCGTGCGGGAGTGTGTGGACGGAGCGGGGATAAAAGAGGTTGTAGCGTAGATACATAAGGTCGTGCTGTAGTGGATGGCATAACTGGCGTAGGAGTAATGGCTGGATATAGAGTGGGAGTAGATCTACCATGAAGCGTAGATCGCAGCGAGCTCACGAGCCTCGGCTTCACGCTGACGCTCAAACGCGAGTCGCTCGTCATCTCGGGATCGCCTGATACGCTGAGATGTGAAAGAAGCGCATCTAGCAGAAGTTCGCTCGCGTTCTGCAGGTGAGAGTGGGGCGTCGTAATCAACGATGAACTGCTGGAGGTGATCTGGGATGGGAATGGCGGGGAGAAGTTTGTCGGGTGGGCCGTATTCGCCTCGCGAGGGAGCATCAGCGGGGTTCTGAGCGCTCGCGATGTACCGTGTATGGACATGGAATTGGTGTTGATCCACGAGCTGGTGAACATGTTTGAATATACTGTTCGTGGATCGGTTTCTGCTGCGACCATTCCACCATCCTTCAACGACTCCTTCGTTGTCGCCATTGATCTTTTATCATCCTTGTCAGATGTAGCACATAGCCACTGTCATAGTCGACGCACCTTGTAGTGTAGTCCCGGTTCAGCGTAGCGAGCAACGATGCAGACGAGGAGGTAGAAACCAACTGCCTCGGCCCATCCAATATCGCGCTCCTTGTCGCCTTCCCATCCTGGGAGCAGTCGGTATGCCCTCCAGTAACCACGGATGTATAAGCCGATGCCATAGCCGCTGCTGGCGTCTGAGTAGGCATGAGCATCGATGAGCTCTGCTGGACCTGGGATTGCGGCGCTGATGGGTGCAGATAAACGTTCCCTCCACCACTGTAAGTCCGTCGGTAGTCGTTTTGGTGACCGATGTGCAACGAAAGGCTGTGCATGGCTTAATTCGGCAGCCATCTTTTCAAGCTCGATAAGGTATGCCCTTCCCGCGATCAGAACGAGGCTGACATGCAACAGTTTTCCATACAGACTGTCAACTTGCTCTGCCGTATGATGAGAACGAGCTTCCCACTCGTCAATGGCACCCAAATACTTTTGCCTTTTCTGCTCCGGTACAGACACCATCATAGTTGTCAGACACCATTGAAATCCAAAGTAGGTAGGATTGTAGCAGAAAGGAATATCCTTACTGAGCTCCCAAATATAACCAAGGCGCGTGGTGATGCCGTCAATATCTGCGAAGCTATATGTATACTGCATGTCCTCCGCCGAGCGCGGCGAGTCTTCCGCATGGTCAACGATAGGGAAAATAAAGTCGTCGTCGAACTCCTCTGGCCTGCCACTGGGAAGTGAATGTCCCTGATATAGAATGCGTCCTTTGATGTGATGAGCACCGCCAGCCTCTCGAACGCGATGCTGTAATTCTAGACGCATCTGATTGTATTGCTTCAGCCATTTTCGCAAGATGCGGATCCAGAAGTGGTCGTCCACCCATTTAGTGAGCGGTCCGAGGCCCTTAGCACGACAAATGTCCATTCCGGCATCTGCAAGGTTACCAAAGCCCCCGCCTGAAGAGGCGAGTCCAAACATGTCTCGAACATCAACCGCAAACTCGTCATCATCAGATATTCGTAGAACAACCCCGGGCCACTGGCTGGGATGTAGAGGGATCATGCGATATGCATCGGACAGGTCGCGTACAGCACCCTGAGAACCTGGTGGCAATGTCCATAACAGACGAGCCGTGTTCGCAAATGTGCCCCATAAACATGGATATAGCGTAGAATCGATGGCGGAATTAATGGAGCTTATAGTAGCAGGAATGGAAGAGATTAAAAGTGGGGAATATGGATAGGACAAGTTTTCGAGCAGTCGGAACTTGCCCGGCTTGCCAGGTTTGGGAATCATAGATATGGGAGAGGTTTGAAAAGGTCCTAGCACCGTCTCGATGACCTGACGCGTGTACGGCCCAAGCCATCGTCCCGTGCTAAATTCCTTCTCCGCCACAAACCGGAATGCCTCGTGGTGCTCTGGAGTCACGAGTCTGTTGGGCGGAGAGAAGGTGTGATGAATAGCGGGAACACCAAGATCGAAGCCGTGCATAATGGAGTGGGGTAGCGTAGGATATTTACATATAAGACCTGTCTCCACCAGAGCTTCGTGCCAGGCCTCTGCACGAAGCGGTGTTGTCACTCGTTGCTCATGCGCCGAGAGGGCAGCTCTGAGCACCATGACTGCGCTCTCCGCATCCGGAGCATTCATGCTTCTCTGGGTGCGTCCGGCTGGTGCATCCATTACTTCGTTGCCAGTCGGAACATAACTCCTGGCCACTTGGGTTTTGGAGATATCCGCGCTCGTTTTTGCTGCAGCGAACGGGAGTGCGTTTGTCCCACAGTTGGTGGCGGGAGCAGTTACGCACATTGTGGATGTCTCTCCCGAGGCAAATGTGACAGCGCGGCTTGACGTCGAGTTTGCGAAAGGAATCAGTTAAGGAAGTCTCCACTGTGGAAGCTGTCCCACTGGATTTTTTGGGAGACGACGTCGGATATGGTGCTGAGAATTCGCGACGCTTCATGGGCGAGCGGCGGATGGGCCCAGCTCCATCACGGTCACCGCGGTCTGACTGCTCTCGAGACTTTTTCGAACTGGCGCGGCCGTAGCAGTAGGGTAACAATATCGGTGGCAGTAGCACATAGCAGTTGCAGATAGCAGCAGTGGCAGTGGCAGTGGCGGTGGCAGTGGCAGTGGCAGTGGCAGTAGCAGTAGCGGTAGCAGTTGGCAGTAGCGGTGGCAGTTGGCAGTAGCGGTAGCAGTTGGCAGTAGCAGTGGCATTAGCAGTAGAAAAGACAATCATTGGCAAGAGGAAGAAAAGAAAGAACGCGAAAAGACGTCAGCAAGGCTGTTATTATGGTCATGAGAAAAAAGGCTTACAGGTCTATCTCCGCTTTGAGCGAAGCCTTATCTATCTTCTTGCCCGCGCGTGCTAGCACCTCGGGCGATATCAATGCCAGATTGAACGGGCTCCCTTGCTCGTTGCGGTCGTACCACTCCTGTCGCATCCAGGCATGGTAGAGCGCCATAACCGCCTCTCCATCCTCCTCTCGCAATTCCGGTGCCATTTCCATATTGACATAAAAGGCGGAGAACATCGTGATATAGGAATCGGGGTAATTGCCTAGGTGTAGGGCACCAAGGAACGCGTTTTTCGCAGCGGAGATTTGTTTCCACGAAAGCTTGATGTCGGGGATGGCATTTGGGGAGGTGCGCGAGGCAGAGCTGGCCTGGAACGCGAGTTTACCGCCGGAGTCTTTGCCAATGCTGATGATGGACTCGTCGGTGCTGTGTCGCACAATGTCGGCTGCCTCGCGACTAGCTTCGGGGAGGAAATACCAAAGTGGACAGTACTTGCGAGCTGTCATTTGCTTCTTGGCATACGGGTGTAGCTGCTCGCGAATGGACGTGATTCCAGCAGACTCGCTGAACCCATACAAAGGAGTCCGCTTCTTCTCCATCTCCAGCCGACTCTCCTCCTCTTTCTTGCGGAGCTGCTCCTGCTCCAGCTTCCTCGCATCCTCCTCCTGTTGCTTCCGCTGTTCCACAAGGGCCAGGTCAGCCTCAACCTGCAGCTGGTACTGCGCCCGTAGCGCCGCATTGTCCGTTTCCCAAATTTGGCGTAGATGGGCCGCTGCTTCCTCTTCATTTGTTACGTCTGCTGTCGCAGCGTCTGAAATCAGCGCCTGGCGTAGGGGCTGGTTCGACGGCCCCGTAAAGTCGGGACACGGGATGAGACTCGGGTCGAAAGCAAGTCGCGCCATTACAGTAGTGTATTAAGATATAGGAATTAAGTTGTGTTTTAAAAGAAAAGAGAAAGAGCCGAGCCTGAAATGCGAGTGTCGTCGACGCGCGACTCGACGTGATGACGGTAACGAAAGAGGAAGGAGTTACCGCATCACATGTCCGTACGAAGACCTCGATTTCCTTGAGCTCGTGCCTCACTCTTATCAAATCTACAAGTACTTCAAATAACATCACGTGGACCTGACTTAGGAGTAGACCTTGACGGATTCGGTGTACTTCATAGTAAAAATGTTAACCTATTCCCTTCTTTGGTTGCCGTCTGTGCCCCGTTTTTGCGGCTTGAGCTGCCGGTGAGTTTGGTACGTAGGAGACGAAATACACTTTCTCAAAAAAACGCGAGAAGTTCAACTCAGATTTTGGAATTTTGACAATAGTCTTCCCTCCCGAAGGCATCGTGAATTGAACAAAAGAGTAGGGGTATCACAGGTAGTACTACGAAGGTGCGTGACCGGGTGGTACTGTGTGGCGCACAAAAAAAAGAAATGGGTGCCGGTACCAACCGTACGGAAGCTGGGGCCGCGACATTCATTTAAGCACGCTCAGACCGCCAGGAGGCCGCACAGTCCACGAGGGCGGTCGTCATCACCGTGGCACCGGACTAGAGGAGGACACCTATGGGGGAAAACTGGGGGAACTTGGCTGGCGTCCGAGCCCTCTTTATACTCCCTGGTGGTGGCAGTGCTGTTGGTTCGGTTGTTGATTGCTTTAGAG
Source organism: Hymenopellis radicata (assembly GCA_015501595.1). NCBI lineage: Eukaryota > Fungi > Basidiomycota > Agaricomycetes > Agaricales > Physalacriaceae > Hymenopellis > Hymenopellis radicata. The sequence goes on from JADNRX010000098.1 coordinate 56,900, forward strand.
TTCAAGCAGGTGACCTGACAACACCGGCGCTTGTTAGACTTTGGGTGTCATCACCTCGACATTCCGGGTCTTCACGGATTGCCATCCCCTTACCACGACTTGAAAGGCCTTCTCTACCACTTTCGAATGATGTACATATGTCTATGATTTCTAACATACAACATCGCAAATTCAACACACAAGTCCTGGCTGTCCGTCGACCGCGGCGACAAAGTGTGGCACGATAAATTCCCCTGGCAACGCACACTCACTGTGACTCACATCTAAGCCGAATTGGTCTTCACATATGTTGAGAATCTCAGTGATGTTTATCCCTTATGCACGATTGAGATCCCTTTGAAAATCCAAACTCAATGCACGTAAAATCGTCGCAGAACACTGAGTGGAACGAGAACAAAATGCAAAACAAGTTCACCAAATACGCATGCTCAGGTCCCTCTATTGAAAGCTTGAAGCTACGGTGATCGCGGCTCCATGGACTTGGGACTCTTCTTACTACGCCCTGACAACTCCCCTCATGTCACCCCGAACGACGAGCTCGATGTCCATTGTCGACCATCTCAATATAACACTGCGACCCATCCTAATACCCGGAGACCCGAAATCAAAATCGCATCGCCTTCAAACAGCCTTGAGACGCTGGTGGCGAAGTGTTGCTCGCCGCAGGGCAAAAAGTTCGTGAAATTCCGCCTTGTTGAGCTGCTTGAATCTGACAGTTTTCATGTCAGTCTTCGTCTTGGCAACAGTGAGTCTTACCTGTTCTTAGAATGTCGTACCCGCTCGATTTGTCCAGAAATGGATTCAGCGAAGCCCGACGTGGTGATGAGGTCCTGCGAGATGCGTGGCGCGCGCTTGAGGTTTGCTCTTCGTGTCTCCGTGTGTATCCGGCTGACAGATTCCCTAGTCAGATCCGACCTCGAAGACTCCCAATGGAACCTTCACCGTCAAGCTACCACATCGCATTCAAGCCTACTCGAACGGAAACGGATCCTTGAGCTTTGGCCAGCGAGATGTCGCTCGCCGCGAGGCAAAAATGTCGGTGAATTTCTCTCTATTCCTGCTGAAAATCTGACACTTCTCGCGTTAGTCAGTCTTCCCTTGGAAACGGTGAGATTTACCTTTCTGTTTATGGTGGTACCCGCTCAATTGCTTCAGAATTGGATTCGGAGTCGCCCAATGCGCCGACCGATGGGGGAGAACGTGGCGACGAGGTACCCAGAGACGGACAGCGCTGCTTCTGAGAGACGCGCGGAGTGAGTTTGGTTCGCTTGAGGTTCGCACATCTTGGTGTCTCCGCGTGTATCCGGCTAACAAGCTTCATATCAGTTCACTCGAAGACTTAGTACGGTGCCCTCTACCTTCCAGTCAAGTTTACCGAACAGTCTTTCAGCTTCAAGTAGCGAGATGTCGCTCGCCGCGGGGTCAGAATATCCCTCAGGTTCGACTTGCTTTTCGCTATGATTCTTAGGATCTAATGTCAGCTTTCAGATCTTAGAGCAGCAAGATTTACCTTGAATGACAATGTCGTATCGGCTCAATCAGTCCAGAATTTGAGTTTGGTGCGAATAGTGAAAAGGACACGGTCGTGACATCCAAGGACGCGTATCGCCAGACATGACCCTATGCAGGTTGAATGGAGATCCGGATCTGAAGCAGTTCCAGTTACTAGTTCCGCGGTCTCGATTCCAGGTACGTTACCTTTTAGTCCAACTTCGAAAGAAGACAGAAAACATGCGCCCCAGAAAACGACGGCAGGTGGCCTCGGCGGATTCTGAGCTCGTCCTCTTCGACATCGCCCTCTCAAACATCGACTTCAACATCCTCAACTTTACATACCGACATCAAATCCGTCCTTACAACAGAAGCGAGTAACCGAGGAGACGGATGAACTGGTACTGTTTGTCTTACTCTGTAATTCACCCCACTAAAACACTCCAGACACGAAGATCAACCTCAGGAAATAACGCCACATCAAGTGAGTCGTCCGCGAACTTGCCCCAATCGGACTTTGATGGCGATTTGGATCTGGTGGAGTTAGTTCGAAACTCTGCGGTCTCGGCTCGGGGCGAAGATTGATGGTACGTTACCAAGGTTCGAACGTTCAACATGTCAACTATGTATAATCAGCGCCTCAAGCATTGGAAGAGGCGCAGAATACGACTCACCTGGAGACTGTCCTGAGCATCGCTCGGCGTCTTCCATGCGTCCGCCACCCCGTGAAATCCAACTTCATCTCGGAACCTCCACGAACTCAGTGACCAGCCGGGTCGGAATAGGACGAGCAACGGAGAGGAAAAACGTGGCATATGGTATATCCATTGCCTATCCGATGATCGCATTGCCAATACTGTTCTAGATCCAAGTCCAAGTCCAGCAATTCCTCGTGACGACGCCACACTCCGAATCTGACCACCATGGCCCTGCTCAAGAAACGGGGTCGTGACCCGCGCTGAACACGTCAAAACAAACCGACTACATCCGGACTTGACGAAGATCCTAGATCTGGACAAATCGAATTGTCAATTCCGCCGGCTCGAATTCGAATGGAGGTACGTTACCTTTTGGGTTCAACTTTGAAAGTTGAACATCCGCGTTAGGAAATTACAGCGAGGACGGCGACAACAGCGCGAGGCGAGTACGAGTACTGCCGCTTGCCTCGTCTTCATCACTCGTGCGAATCCCGCTCCATCCCAACTTGGACTCACACAGGACGACAAAGTTTCCCCCCCCGCAAGTGCAGCGACAAAGCGAATAACTGAGAAAAAGGTTGAACTTCTCATTATTCGCCCCATCCAGCGCTAAGTGATCCGTAGCTATAAGCATGACTTCCAAGAAACGACGCCACAAATAAATTGGAACCGCACGTCAGCGAGTTCGCCCATTTGGACCGCGATTCCGATCTGGATCTGAGGGAATTAATTACGAAGTCCGCGGTCTCGGCTGGGCATGGTACGTCACCTTTTCTTCAACCCTCTTCGAAAGTTCAACATACAAACTAGGAAATCATCAAGAATAACCCCCCAAGAGCTGCAAGCTGCGAGCGATACAACTTACCAGGGCCTATCATCAACGTCGCTCGTCGTATTTCTCACGCCAAACGCAGCGTACAGTCCGACATCAAGACCACACCACCTATGAACCACCAAGTCCACCCTCGCTTTCATGCCATCAGGAGCGGCGCGAATAGACGTCTCAAATGGTAGGTTATTCGTCCATCGAGTGACGACGTTACTGACGCCGTCCTAGGCCCGACGATAAGTCGAACTAGTTAGTGCCAACGCCACACTCTAAATCCAACCAGTAAGTTTCCCCCATTCGGCCTGAAGAGCGATACGGATCTCTAAGTAATATCAATCACACGGAAGATTTCAAGAGAAGGGAAGGTACGTTACCTTTACTGTCGTCATGTTCAAAAGTTGAACATGACTGTTTAGGCAATTATGCGCGACTTTCGCTGGGGCGTGCTCTAAGGATCGAGCGATTTATCTGCGAGGGAATCGACTCGCATGGCCCGACCCGCCCGCTCGTCGACTCAAGTCCAGAGTCGGCATCGGACTCATCCTTGGCGACAAGTTCTCCGACGTATGGCGCTCCAAATTCGGGATATTGCCAGGCAGACGCGGAAATGATGCGAATAGCGTATCACGATGTAGATCCGGATCTGGTGGAGTTCCCTGAGTCGGAAATCCGCGAAAAAAAGAAAAGGTACGTACTCACTGTTTATCCTCCTCATTCATTCGTAGCCCTAACGACGGAACCAGGGCTTTCATGGACAAGTCAGAAGCGTCAGGAAACGACGACGGCCCCGTATTTGACCTCCAGGACGAGGCAAATGTGTCCAAGTTGGCGCGTAGTCCGAGTTGGTCACTGCGGTGAACAAATCCGACATCCTTGGTACGTACCTTGTCTCTTATCGTTCGAGTTTCATCAATGACGCTGGTTTAAGATCACCATCTATCCCGTCTTCTTTGTGCTGGCTGGCGGAGGCGTTTGGAAAGCCGGTAATGAAGTCGGTGTTGAGGTCGGGAGGGACGAAGTGGATAGACGCGTTTCCGGCGCCGTATGCACATCGAGCAGGTAGAAGAACAGTCGAGTATTATTTACTACGGTACACATACGTTTGTAGTCACTGGAGAAGCGCTGAGAATCTAAAATTTATCAGAAGAACCAGCCGGAGACAAAAAAAATAGAGAAAGTATACCTCTGAAATCAAACCATGGCACTGTTCAGCATCGCTATAGACGTCCTCGACGACGATAGCAGCGCCCCAGAGCACCAGAAGACCGCCAAAGAGCTGCATTATATGTTCCTGGACACGATGTTGAAATGTCAATAAAGTTCAAACTTACGATAAGGATCCGCACTCACCATAGCACGCGGTTCTCCCTTACGTGTCATTAAAAATTCTTCGAACCTCGCCACAACGCGTTCGAGAAACCTAATTCACGGTAAGCCGAAAACCACTCTGTGTCATTTGAATGAAAGCTTACCTTCAGCTTCCGACAACAGCAACATCATTCCAGGGCACCATGACTCTTCCATAGTATAGTCCGCGGTCGGCGCAGAAGGTCCAGGCGTCGTCGTCGTTGCGGGGTGTCAGAGCGATGCCGTGATGGTGGTGGTATAAGCGCAAGTTCCTATTCGGGCAAACCCGAGTGATCGACGGGACTTGTGCTCATACTCTCACCACGCCGAGCTCAAATTCTCGCGTCGAATGTATTCAGACTTTCTCTCAGCCTGCGTGTGCCTCTCTTTAGCCGGAATTCACTCCTCAAGACTCTCATCAAATATCCCGACGGTCCTAAGGGCACGACAACGCGTTAAACGCGTCTTGTTCCACTTTGATCCTTAACTTTCTATTCCGTTGCCGTCAATTCGACTTTCATTATCTATGACGAGCAGGACGGGTGCCTCTTGAAGCCAATCTTATCGTGTCGGGACCGGCAGCCTGGGAACTTGGACTGGGGCGCTGACGCGGCCTCACACACTTGCCTCCTTCCCTCATCTCGTTTTTCCCGGACGTCATCTTTCTTGGGAGCCCCTCGACGGCGTTAATCGCTCATCTGTCTGCTTCTTTTGACTCAGTTTATCCCCGGAATTATCCTTACAGAATAGGCTGGGCTCTGGAATTCTGGTCTGAATGGAACTGGGGCACTCTTTGATTTACATTCAACGAAACAGGTACGTGCCCGTCTGTTTATCGGCAGCGCTGACGCATTTGTATAGACTCCCTTCGTGACCGCAGATCCTCGCGGTCCGGTGATTTTAGCGCCAGAGCAAGTTCGCGCCATGGAACCCTCGTTCTTCTTTTCGTTATGGCTTCTTTGTTTACGTGGCGGCATTACCATGGCCTGGGTTACCACTGAGTTGAGCATGTGGATCCGCGAACATTCGACTTGGGGAATCCTTTCACGTTGACAAGATCTCGATTTGGATTCGCGGAGGTGCGTTCATGTTGTTACTGACGTCTCGTCTCAACGAGCTCATACATTTCTCAGATCTTCTCTCAACATTCCTCGACTCGCCTCTCTATTATTCGGCTCTTTACGCTTTCGATTGAACGACATTCAAAACATCAACTTACGTGTGGCGCGAATTCCAACATTCCGCGGATTCGGTTGACAAAGCCAAACTGATGGCCTGGAAACAGCGACGTCATTACCTCGAATTATAACGGAATGGATTCCCTCAGATCTGAATCTCGCCCGAGATATCCTGGTATATAACGCTGGACGAAATCGGTGTCCACCCATTTCATTCTTCCTTTCCCCCACTCTCACTCGCCTCTGCCACCCACTACGACCATGATCTCGACGCCGTCGGTCGTCTCTTTGACGTCGTCTTGTTGCCCTCATCGGGATCGCTATCTCATCATCGTGTCCGCCGGGTAGGTCTCTTCCTTACCGTCATGTTCAAACTTGTGCTCATCGTTTGGCGTGTTGACAGGGTGTCAGGACGTCGGGATCCGACTGTTCAACGGCTCTCACCGCCACCTATGGGATCACAGGGACGACCCCGTCAACATGTTCGACTTGATGGGACTCTGACTCGGGGCGGCGCTAGTCAGCGGACGGCTGCGACGATGCTCGCAAGTCACGGTATGTTGAACTTTGGGTGCACACGGGTTGGTTGATTTTCTTACCCTCCTTTAGACCATTTGTCGACTGTTCTTCAAGACTTGTCGTTACCCTTGGTTATTCGCGCCTTCACTCTCATCAGTTCCGCCGCTGAGGTTGGCTTAGACTGTACTTGCTTCAACGTGTCGACGGCTTGACTCTTCCTCTCTGTTGTCTTGAAGGTATGTTTTTTCCTTGAGTTGACCTTGCCCAATGTCGACGACTTGTCTTTACTAGATCCTTCGTCTCGTCGCCAGCAAGACATCGATACCTTCGGACTTATCCTTGCTGACCGCGTCTCTTGGTACGGAGTCGCTCAGCTTCTCGCTCTCAAGTATGTTTATCCTTTCCTTCGTTGAAACAATTACTAACTACTTTCAGCATTAACCTTGAACACTCACGCTTGCATACTTTGTCATCTCGCCGATGTCAGTCTCTTCTTCGTTGTCTTCGTTCTTTACCGTCGCCGACTTTCTCAAGCAGACGTCGACCTCACTTGGAATACACTGTAAGTCTTCGATACCTTCATGTCTTTCAACCTCGTCGACTAACTCGTCGTCAGCTTCGACTTTGATGACGACGAAGGCCTTTGGTATTCCTCAACACTGCCTTCAACTTGTTGGCTCTTCATCCTCCGGTATGTTCATTGACTGTCTTCCATGTGGTTCAACATTGACTAACTTGTCAACAGCCTCGACTTTGACAGCGACGAAGGCCCTCGTTGAACGAGGATCTTCTTTAACACTCCCTTCAACTTGAACAACTGGTACGTCGAGTGCTCTCACTTGTGTATCTTCATTATCGAGTGAAACTTTATCAGGTCTTGCTGGTCATCGTCGAATCGATTAGTACGTGTATTGGTGTCATTCCTCGCACCGCTGAGTGACTTGTCTTCAGGTCAAACACGGCAGCATTGCCTCAGCGTCGAGTGCGGTCGAGTTCTCGTCGTCTCCAGTAAGCCTTCTTTCTGCTGGGCATCGCACGCGATCTCATTGACCACGTTCATCGCAGCGTCTTTCTTTACTCGGCTGTACGGATCCGCGTGTCTCTTTGGTGGATGGCGATACAACAGTAAGTCTTTGCGTCGCACCACCATGTGTGGCTTCTGATTTCGAAATTTTCAGCAGTGTAGTCCCGTTCGCTCAGATGCGACTCTGAACAAGTCGGTAAGCCGCGAATTTCATTGTCTCTGTCAGTTGTTGACCACGGATTACTTAGGACTCTGAAAGCAAGTCGACTGTTTGAGGTAAGTCGCTTCCTTGTCACCCGTAATCTGATACTTTGGCGAATTCGACTTCAGCGGATGTGCTTGAAAATGAGGCGGTAAGTATTCAGCGCGTCGTCTTCAGACGGGGACTTGACGACTTGACATCATTACGGACGATTGTTGTCATGCGAGGATTCATTTCTTACGAGGTAACACATTTTGTTACCTCTGACTAGCCAGCACTAACGGTTTCTGACAGGTAAGAAGGAAGTTTATTCGGATATATACTACAAAAGTAAGCTAGTTCCTAGTACGACTCGCGCCATGATACTAAAAAGGCCGTTCCAACAGGTGTACGGTAGAGTAGGTAGATAATTAGAATAGTGTAGGACGGCACATAGGCCAGAGAGTAAAGTCGTGGTCCTGCTCGATAACGAGCATGTGTCGGCAGCGATGTCGATCTCTTGGGAAGGAGGAAGAAACGCCGTCGACTCGCGACCGCCCCATGTAAGAACGGCCCGCACATGAGTGTGATGCGGGTCTAAGCACCCTCAAGAATATTGCCGTCAACGTTGAACCCACGGCGGCGCACGACGGGCCTCCTCAAGACGCACCACGGGGCACGCCCCACGACAGCTGTCAGCTAAGACGGGGCCGGGCTTGGCGCGCGCACTTGTAAGAGGACAGAGTAAGATAAAGACGGCATAGGGCACGAAGACGACGGCGCTCTAGGGGAGAGTGAGCACGCGAAGAAGTGAGGGACATGGAGACGACGAACCCTTGATCGGACCCGTCCTCCTCACCACTGTCGTCCTGCTCAACCACACTCCTGGCGACGTCAAGCCGCCACGCAACCTCTGCCACCTTGTCCTCGCGCGCCTTCGCCAACGTAATGCCATCCGCCAAAGTAATACCCCGATACTTGCTCGCTTTTGGATGTCCGGTTGGACAAGCACTCGATGTGTGGTAGACGCCGATTCTGCGGCACTTGAAACACCCATCGTGCGCGCAGATCCATTTGCGCTCGATCTCTGTGAGCTTGACGAGGCCGTCACTGCGATATCTGGCGGACTCGGGAGAAGAGTGGTGATCACCGCGTCCAAGAGGAAGATGGGGTTTGCGGGGAAGTTGAGACCCGACGTGGGCAGGTGAATGGGAGCGGCGATGAGGAGATGGGTGCTCGGCTGGCGTAGAAGCTGTAGTGGATTCACGCGGTGGAAAGTAGGGATCGCCCACGATCGACAGACGGGCGTGTTTTGTGCTGCTCTGCCCCAATTCCTCCGATGGTCTTTTCTTTCCCGTCATCTCTCCATCCTCCAGCGCCCGCATCGCGTCACACCAAGCATCTAAATCGTTTTCCATCTCCATCGCCTCGCCCTGAGCACACATCGACGAGCGCCTTGAGCAGTTTATCGTCACTCAGGTGATTCTCCGTTCCCTTCAGAAGGATATTCTGCAACCGCAGTCTCGACGTCCATTGCACAACGGGCTAGTTCCAGCCCTGTAGCGATGTCCGTATGGATTGCTCGATGTCGTCGGCCCAATATTGCGGAAGGAATTTGTCGCGCAGAGCAGCAATGAAGCGGGGTAGAGACAATGTCCTTAGGCGCTGTCGGTCGTCGTAGTACCACTGGTAGACCAGGGGGTCGCGCAGACCAGATGAGAGTGTCGAAACAATTTTTGATGGAGCGACATCGTGCGTTTCGACATAGTTGGAGGCGAGGAATTCGTATAGGTTGAGATTGCTCGGGGTGAGAGGCTTGCAGGCATCGCAGGGGTTGATCAGAGGCGGAAGCGTTCGCGATACATCGATACGGGGCTGGATTATGGTGTCATCTGCAGTCATTTTAACTGAGCCTTCAAAATCATCAGTTTGTGAGACTCGTGAGGGTGGAGACATACCAGAAAGACGATACAAAGAGATTGTAAGAGACTAAGAAGCGGGCTGAAGGCGGAGAACCAATCTTCATCGGCCTTCTTCGGAACTTGCCAGTAGCACCAGATCGGGAAGAACTTGCGCCACGTCGGGAATGCAGCGACGATGAGCCTGTGGAGATGCTGAGTACACGCAATGTGCTAATACATTTCGTCGTCCCGATTTCAAAGCATCATCCCAAGGTTGACATGAACGGCCTTCACGCAGACCTTGACTGACATTGAGATGATAATCTAAAGACAATCAAGCGATAGACGGACGTATGAAGCGCATAGTTACCACATTCGCGCCCGAGTCCAGATGCGCTTGCGCTATAATTGCTGACCCAGAGCGTGTCGGCGTCCAAGTTGTGGGCCATGCGAAGAGAACGAGCGGAGTTTTCAGTGAACACTCCTGCCGCCAGACCATAGTTGGCGATTTCAAGCGCCTAGTTCAGAAGGCTCTGAGGTATCCACATACCCCCTCCGTCTTGAACTTGATTATCACTGCCACGGGCCCGAATATCTCCTCCCGGAAAGACTTCGTGTTGTTGTTTCCCGACATGATTGTAGGCTCGTCGAAGTAGCCAATTGTCTCAAAGTCGCACGCCTCCGGTATGGAATTCTGCACCCTCTTTCTTCGCAATGTCGATGTAAGCCACGACGCGCTGGACCATCCGTCAGTCATCACACGGATCAATACGTCGTGCACTTACATCCAGCTGTGTTTGAGAGACTTGAGGCATAGCTTCAAACGGGTCTCCCTTCTTCGCAGCCTGAGCTTTCGCAATCGCCACGAATTTATTGATGAATTCATCGTAGGTCCCCTCTTGAACAAGGATACACGAACCAGCACTGCACGTTTGGCCTGATGAAATAATGGTTACTGAAGACTCCAGGTCATGACGTGGGACATACCAGCATAAGCCCATTTCAGAGCTTGGTCCAAGTCGGCATCATCAAAGATGATATTCGGGCTCTTGCCGCCCGATTTGAGCGTGACAGATTTGAGGTTCGACTTCGCCGATGGAGACTGGTAGTACAGTACAAAAGGGCAGCCTGGATGGAACGAATGATAACATTAGTACTGGTCTGGGCACTTGATTCTAAATACTTTTCCAAAATTCCATATAAGTATATCCTTGATAGCAATGAAGAAAAAGATAAGTATGATAAATAGCAAATGGAAGTAGAAAGATGGGAATAAATGAACGATGTTCAGGTTTTGAGACCCGATCCACTCCTAAGATACTTTACCACAATGCTCTCCCATCAGGATCTTCGAGTGTCCAACCTTGCTTAGCGAGTACGTGACGACCGTACTGGCGGGCATACTCGGAAGCCTGGTTCAGCCCCATCAGATCCTTCACGTTCCTCCAGCTCGTCAACCTGACGGCGCACAGGCTAACCGCGCTCATGCATTGCAAAACCCTAAACAGGCCACGAAGCTGACCGCCGCCCAACGCAGCACCACACTTCGAAGCACAAACTCCGAGTAGAGTTACAGAATCGGGGAGGGCAAGGGAATCATTCGGGGTTCCCAACACGCGTTTTGGGGCTGGCGGGTGGGAACGAGCATGAGTGTTTCAAGACACGGGCAATGGCGGCTGACTAGAGAGAAAATAGTCTGGACATGGTGGCCGTAGTAGAAGTCGCAACACAGTATGATTGTCGAGAGCTGGGTCCTGTACGCGACCAATGTCGGCCTCATTACATTCCTGTGGAAGTCCGCATCGTCCGTTACGTCCACGTCGTATACCAGGTCTGCAAAGAGCATAACTCCGGAGTAGGCACGGAAAGATCTGCGTTGGCGACATCGGAAGGCGAAATGTGTAAGTGCAGGTAGGTCATGGAGGACGAGGCAGCAGCGGACGTGAGTGCGTCGACATCGGAGGCGAACCTTGGTTGTATAAAGGTCGTGGTGAAGGAATGGAGGCTCTTCAGGGAGTCGAAAATCACCGACCAAGACCCGTATGGCAGAATGGCGACATATTCCGTGGTTTCCAACACCTCGAGGCCCAAGCAGGACGTGCACAACACGTCAATCACATGGTTTTCAACAAAAGTGAGAGACGGTTTTGTTGTAGAGAGGCGTAGATAGCGCAGGTTGGGAAGGCAGCGTAAAATGCGTGCTATTAAAGTCTGATCGCGCGTTTCGTCCAATACGTTGCACGGGATAACCAAGGCCTTCGTGAACCATCCGAGCGGGACATCGTCGTCGCGCTCCCGCGATGTTTCGAGCGCGTGCAGAACAAATGGGACGTGGTCCCAGTCGGAGATGACGATAGAAGCATAGAGAAACCGCAAAGACGCGGCTTGCCATTCCTTGCAGACCAAAGTCAGTTGATAGCTGGTGTTCTGGCGCAAATTATTAGCCACTTTTTCAGAAAGGTGCATTTCCCAACCTACAAAATGTATGCGGCGAGGGTCGTCATCAGAGGGAGGATTCAAGAGCCATTCGCGCCCATAGTACATGTCGAGCGAGACGAACGTTGCGAAGGCGAAAATAATCTGCCAGACTTCAAGTGGAAGATCAGGTAGCATAGTAACGTCCTTCTGTTTGCTCTTATGGGAGATTTTGGCAGATCTGCGCGAAACGTTAGAGTCCATAGTGCCCAATGCATTTCACGTACATTCTGATGTTAAGTTTACTGGAGGAGGTTCGAATCCTTTTGATTAGCTGCATGATGCGCGTCAAGGTAGTGACAGAAGGAAGATTTATTGGTGTCGTTCACGAAGTACTTATAACATCACGTGGACCTGACTTAGGAGTAGATCTTGACGGATTCAGTGTACTTCATAGTAAAAATGTTAACCTATTCCCTTCTTTGGTTGCCGTCTGTGCCCCGTTTTTGCGGCTTGGGCTTCCGGTGAGTTTGGTACGTAGGAGACGAAATACACTTTCTCAAAAAAACGCGAGAAGTTCAACTCGGATTTTGGAATTTTGACAATAGTCTCCCCTCCCGAAGGCATCATGAATTGACCAAAAGAGTAGGTGTATCCCAGGTAGTACTACGAAGGTGCGTGACCGGGTATGTACTGTGTGGCGCACAAAAAAAAGAAATCGGTGCCGGTACCAACTGTGCGGAAGCTGGGGCCGCGACATTCATTTAAGCACGCTCAGACCGCCAGGAGGCCGCACAGTCCACGAGGGCGGTCGTCATCACCGTGGCACCGGACTAGAGGAGGACACCTATGGGGGAAAACTGGGGGAACTTGGCTGGCGTCCGAGCCCTCTTTATACTCCCTGGTGGTGGCAGTGCTGTTGGTTCGGTTGTTGATTGCTTTAGAGTTCAAGCAGGTGACCTGACAACACCGGCGCTTGTTAGACTTTGGGTGTCATCACCTCGACATTCCGGGTCTTCACGGATTGCCATCCCCTTACCACGACTTGAAAGGCCTCCTCTACCACTTTCGAATGATGTACATATGTCTATGATTTCTAACATACAACATCGCAAATTCAACACACAAGTCCTGGCTGTCCGTCGACCGCGGCGACAAAGTGTGGCACGATAAATTCCCCTGGCAACGCACACTCACTGTGACTCACATCTAAGCCGAATTGGTCTTCACATATGTTGAGAATCTCAGTGATGTTTATCCCTTATGCACGATTGAGATCCCTTTGAAAATCCAAACTCAATGCACGTAAAATCGTCGCAGAACACTGAGTGGAATGAGAACAAAATGCAAAACAAGTTCACCAAATACGCATGCTCAGGTCCCTCTATTGAAAGCTTGAAGCTACGGTGATCGCGGCTCCATGGACTTGGGACTCTTCTTACTACGCCCTGACAACTCCCCTCATGTCACCCCGAACGACGAGCTCGATGTCCATTGTCGACCATCTCAATATAACACTGCGACCCATCCTAATACCCGGAGACCCGAAATCAAAATCGCATCGCCTTCAAACAGCTTGAGACGCTGGTGGCGAAGTGTTGCTCGCCGCAGGGCAAAAAGTTCGTGAAATTCCGCCTTGTTGAGCTGCTTGAATCTGACAGTTTTCATGTCAGTCTTCGTCTTGGCAACAGTGAGTCTTACCTGTTCTTAGAATGTCGTACCCGCTCGATTTGTCCAGAAATGGATTCAGCGAAGCCCGACGTGGTGATGAGGTCCTGCGAGATGCGTGGCGCGCGCTTGAGGTTTGCTCTTCGTGTCTCCGTGTGTATCCGGCTGACAGATTCCCTAGTCAGATCCGACCTCGAAGACTCCCAATGGAACCTTCACCGTCAAGCTACCACATCGCATTCAAGCCTACTCGAACGGAAACGGATCCTTGAGCTTTGGCCAGCGAGATGTCGCTCGCCGCGAGGCAAAAATGTCGGTGAATTTCTCTCTATTCCTGCTGAAAATCTGACACTTCTCGCGTTAGTCAGTCTTCCCCTTGGAAACGGTGAGATTTACCTTTCTGTTCATGGTGGTACCCGCTCAATTGCTTCAGAATTGGATTCGGAGTCGCCCAATGCGCCGACCGATGGGGGAGAACGTGGCGACGAGGTACCCAGAGACGGACAGCGCTGCTTCTAAGAGACGCGCGGAGTGAGTTTGGTTCGCTTGAGGTTCGCACATCTTGGTGTCTCCGCGTGTATCCGGCTAACAAGCTTCATATCAGTTCACTCGAAGACTTAGTACGGTGCCCTCTACCTTCCAGTCAAGTTTACCGAACAGTCTTTCAGCTTCAAGTAGCGAGATGTCGCTCGCCGCGGGGTCAGAATATCCCTCAGGTTCGACTTCCTTTTCGCTATGATTCTTAGGATCTAATGTCAGCTTTCAGATCTTAGAGCAGCAAGATTTACCTTGAATGACAATGTCGTATCGGCTCAATCAGTCCAGAATTTGAGTTTGGTGCGAATAGTGAAAAGGACACGGTCGTGACATCCAAGGACGCGTATCGCCAGACATGACCCTATGCAGCTTGAATGGAGATCCGGATCTGAAGCAGTTCCAGTTACTAGTTCCGCGGTCTCGATTCCAGGTACGTTACCTTTTAGTCCAACTTCGAAAGAAGACAGAAAACATGCGCCCCAGAAAACGACGGCAGGTGGCCTCGGCGGATTCTGAGCTCGTCCTCTTCGACATCGCCCTCTCAAACATCGACTTCAACATCCTCAACTTTACATACCGACATCAAATCCGTCCTTACAACAGAAGCGAGTAACCGAGGAGACGGATGAACTAGTACTGTTTGTCTTACTCTGTAATTCACCCCACTAAAACACTCCAGACACGAAGATCAACCTCAGGAAATAACGCCACATCAAGTGAGTCGTCCGCGAACTTGCCCCAATCGGACTTTGATGGCGATTTGGATCTGGTGGAGTTAGTTCGAAACTCTGCGGTCTCGGCTCGGGGCGAAGATTGATGGTACGTTACCAAGGTTCGAACGTTCAACATGTCAACTATGTATAATCAGCGCCTCAAGCATTGGAAGAGGCGCAGAATACGACTCACCTGGAGACTGTCCTGAGCATCGCTCGGCGTCTTCCATGCATCCGCCACCCCGTGAAATCCAACTTCATCTCGGAACCTCCACGAACTCAGTGACCAGCCGGGTCGGAATAGGACGAGCAACGGAGAGGAAAAACGTGGCATATGGTATATCCATTGCCTATCCGATGATCGCATTGCCAATACTGTTCTAGATCCAAGTCCAAGTCCAGCAATTCCTCGTGACGACGCCACACTCCGAATCTGACCACCATGGCCCTGCTCAAGAAACGGGGTCGTGACCCGCGCTGAACACGTCAAAACAAACCGACTACATCCGGACTTGACGAAGATCCTAGATCTGGACAAATCGAATTGTCAATTCCGCCGGCTCGAATTCGAATGGAGGTACGTTACCTTTTGGGTTCAACTTTGAAAGTTGAACATCCGCGTTAGGAAATTACAGCGAGGACGGCGACAACAGCGCGAGGCGAGTACGAGTACTGCCGCTTGCCTCGTCTTCATCACTCGTGCGAATCCCGCTCCATCCCAACTTGGACTCACACAGGACGACAAAGTTTCCCCCCCCCCGCAAGTGCAGCGACAAAGCGAATAACTGAGAAAAAGGTTGAACTTCTCATTATTCGCCCCATCCAGCGCTAAGTGATCCGTAGCTATAAGCATGACTTCCAAGAAACGACGCCACAAATAAATTGGAACCGCACGTCAGCGAGTTCGCCCCATTTGGACCGCGATTCCGATCTGGATCTGAGGGAATTAATTACGAAGTCCGCGGTCTCGGCTGGGCATGGTACGTCACCTTTTCTTCAACCCTCTTCGAAAGTTCAACATACAAACTAGGAAATCATCAAGAATAACCCCCCAAGAGCTGCAAGCTGCGAGTGATACGACTTACCAGGGCCTATCATCAATGTCGCTCGTCGTATTTCTCACGCCAAACGCAGCGTACAGTCCGACATCAAGACCACACCACCTATGAACCACCAAGTCCACCCTCGCTTTCATGCCATCAGGAGCGGCGCGAATAGACGTCTCAAATGGTAGGTTATTCGTCCATCGAGTGACGACGTTACTGACGCCGTCCTAGGCCCGACGATAAGTCGAACTAGTTAGTGCCAACGCCACACTCTAAATCCAACCAGTAAGTTTCCCCCATTCGGCCTGAAGAGCGATGCGGATCTCTAAGTAATATCAATCACACGGAAGATTTCAAGAGAAGGGAAGGTACGTTACCTTTACTGTCGTCATGTTCAAAAGTTGAACATGACTGTTTAGGCAATTATGCGCGACTTTCGCTGGGGCGTGCTCTAAGGAGCAAGCGATTTATCTGCGAGGGAATCGACTCACATGGTCCGACCCGCCCGCTCGTCGGCTCAAGTCCAGAGTCGGCATCGGACTCATCCTTGGCGACCGCCGACAAGTTCTCCGACGTATGGCGCTCCAAATTCGGGATATTGCCAGGCAGACGCGGAAATAATGCGAATAGCGTATCACGATGTAGATCCGGATCTGGTGGAGTTCCCTGAGTCGGAAATCCGCGAAAAAAAGAAGAGGTACGTACTCACTGTTTATCCTCCTCATTCATTCGTAGCCCTAACGACGGAACCAGGGCTTTCATGGACAGTTCAGAAGCGTCAGGAAACGACGGCGGCCCCGTATTTGACCTCTAGGACGAAGCAAATGTGTCCAAGTTGGCGCGTACTCCGAGTTGGTCGCTGCGGCGAACAAATCCGACATCCTTGGTACGTACCTTGTCTCTTATCGTTCGAGTTTCATCAATGACGCTGGTTTAAGATCACCATCTATCCCGTCTTCTTTGTGCTGGCTGGCGGAGGCGTTTGGAAAGCCGGTAATGAAGTCGGTGTTGAGGTCGGGAGGGACGAAGTGGATAGACACGTTTCCGGCGCCGTATGCGCATCGAGCAGGTAGAAGAACAGTCGAGTATTATTTACTACAGTACACATACGTCTTGTAGTCACTGGAGAAGTGCTGAGAATCTAAAATTTATCAGAAGAACGAGCCGGAGACAAAAAAGTAGAGAAAGAATACCTCTGAAATCAAACTATAGGACTGTTCAGCATCGCTATAGACGTCCTCGACAACGATAGCAGCGCCCCAGAGCACCAGAAGACCGCCAAAGAGCTGCATTATGTTCCTGGCCACGATGTTGAAATGTCAATAAAGTTCAAACTTACGATAAGGATCCGCACTCACCATAGCACGCGGTTCTCCCTTACGTGTCATTAAAAATTCTTCGAGCGTCGCCACAACGCGTATGAGAAACTTAATTCGCGGTAAGCCGAAAACCACTCTGTGTCATTTGAATGAAAGCTTACCTTCAGCTTCCGACAACGGCAACATCATTCCAGGGCACCATGACTCTTCCATAGTATAGTCCGCGGTCGGCGCAGAAGGTCCAGGCGTCGTCGTCGTTGCGGGGTGTCACTGTCAGAGCGATGCTGTGATGGACCATGGTGATGGTATAAGCGCAAGTTCCTATTCGGGCAAACCCGAGTGATCGACGGGACTTGTGCTCATACTCTCACCACGCCGAGCTCAAATTCTCGCGTCTAATGTATTCAGACTTTCTCTCACCCTGCGCGTGCCTCTCTTGTACCGGAATTTACTCCTCAAGACTCTCATCAGATATCCCGACGGTCATAAGGGCGCGACAACGCGTCAAATGCGTGTTATTCCACTTTCATCCTTTCCGTTGCCGTGGAATTCGACTTTTATTATCTATGACGAGCAGGACGGGTGCCTCTTGAAGGCAATCTTATCACGTCGGGACCGGCAGCCTGGGAATTTGGACTGGGGCGCTGACGCGGCCTCACACACTTGCCTCCATCCCTCATCTCGTTTTTCCCGGACGTCATCTTTCTTGGGAGCCCCCTCGACGGCGTTAATCGCTCATCTGTCTGCTTCTTTTGACTCAGTTTATCCCCGGAATTATCCTTACAGAATAGGCTGGGCTCTGGAATTCTGGTCTGAATGGAACTGGGTCACTCTTTGATTTACATTCAACGAAACAGGTACGTGCCCCGTCTGTTTATCGGCAGCACTGGCGCATCTGTATAGACTCCCTTCGTGACCGCATGGATACGCAGATCCTCGCGGTCTGGTGATTTTAGCGCCAGAGCAAGTTCGCGCCACGGACCACTCGTTCTTCTTTTCGTTATGGCTTCTTCGTTTACGTGGCGGAGTTACCATGGCCTGAATTACCACTGAGTTAAGCATGTGGATCCGCGAACGTTTGACTTGAGGAATCCTTTCACGTTGACAAGATCTCGATTTAGATTCGGGGAGGTGCGTTCATGTTGTTACTAACGTCTCGTCTCAACGAGCTCATACATTTCTCAGATCTTCTCTCAACATTCCTCGACTCGCCTCTCTATTATTCGGCTCTTTACGCTTTGGATTGAACGACATTCAAAACATCAACTTACGTGTGGCGCGAATTCCAACATTCCGCGGATTCGGTTGACAAAGCCAAACTGATGGCCTGGAAACAGCGACGTCATTACCCTCGAATTATAACGGAATGGATTCCCTCAGATCTGAATCTCGCCCGAGATATCCTGGTATATAACGCTGGACGAAATCGGTGTCCACCCATTTCATTCTTCCTTTCCCCCCACTCTCACTCGCCTCTGCCACCCACTACGACCATGATCTCGACACCGTCGTTCATCTCTTCGACGTCGTCTCGCCGCCCTCATCGGGATCGCCAGCTTGTCATCGTGTCCGCCGGGTAGGTCTCTTCCTTACCGTCATGTTCAAACTTGTGCTCATCGTTTGGCGCGTTCATCAGGATGTCAGGACATCGGGATCCTACTGTTTAACGACTCTCACCGCCACCTATGGGATCACAGGGACGACCCCGTCAACATGTTCGACTTGATGGAACTCTGACTCGGGGCGGCGCTAGTCAGCGGACGGCTGCGACGATGCTCGCAAGTCACGGTATGTTGAACTTTCGGTGCACACGTGTTGGTTGATTTGCTTACCCTCCTTTAGACCATTTGTCGACTGTTCTTCAAGACTTGTCGTTCCCTCGGTCAGTCGCGCCTTCATTCTCATCAGTTCCGCCGCTGAGATTGGCTTAGACTGTACTTGCTTCAACGTGTCGACGGCTTGACTCTTCCTCGCTGTTGTCTTGAAGGTATGTTTTTTCCTTGAGTTGACTCAGACCTTGCCCAATGTCGACGACTTGTCTTTACTAGATCCTTCGTCTCATCGCCATCAAGACATTGATACCTTCGGACTTATCCTTGCTGACCGTGTCTCTTGGTACGGGGTCGCTCAGCTTCTCGCTCTCAAGTATGTTTATCCTTTCCTTCGTTGAAACAATTACTAACTACTTTCAGCATCAACCTTGAACACTCACGCTTGCGTACTTTGTCATCTCGCCAGTGTCAGTCTCTTCTTCGCTGTCTTCGTTCTTTGCCGCCGCCGACTTTCTCAAGCAGACGTCGACCTCACTTGGAATACACTGTAAGTCTTCGATACCTTCATGTCTTTCAACATCGTTGACTACCTCGCCATCAGCCTCGTCATCAGCTTCGACTTTGATGACGACGAAGGCCTTCGGTCTTCATCAACACTGCCTTCAACTTGTTGGCTCTTCGTCCTCCGGTATGTTCATTGACTGTCTTCGATGTGGTTCAACATTGACTAACGTCTCAACAGCCTCGACTTTGACGACGACGAAGGCCTTGTTGAACGAAGATCTTCTTCTTCAACACTGCCTTCAACACCAACAACCGGTTCAACTGAAACTTTATCAGGTCTTGCTGGTCGTCGCTAGTACGCGCGTTGATCTCATTCCTTGGACCGCTGAGTGACTTGTCTTCAAGTCGAACACGGCTGCATTGCCTCAGCGTCGAGTGCGGTCGAGTTCCCGTCGTCTCCAGTAAGTCTTCTTTCTGCTGGGCATCGCGCGCGATCTCATTGACCACGTTCATCGCAGCCTCTTTCGTTTACTCGGCTGTACGGATCCGCGTGTCTCTTTGGTGGATGGCGATACAGCAGTAAGTTTTTGCGTCGCACCACCATGTATGTTCGTGGTTTCTGACTGCGAACTTTTCAGGAGTACAGTCCCGTTCGCTCAGATACGACTCTGAACAAGTCAGTAAGCCGCAGATTTCATACTCTCTGTTAGTTATTGACAACGGATTGCCTTAGGACTCTGAAGCAAGTCGACTGTTCGAGGTAAGTTGTTCCTTTGTTACCTGTAATCTGATACTTATGCGAATTCGATTGCACCGGGCGGATGTGCTTGAAAATGAGGCGATAAGTATTCGGCGCGTTCTTCTTCGGACGGGGACTTGATGACTTGACAGCATTTCAGACGACGGCTCTTGACTCGTCGTCGCGCGGCCTTGAAAGGCACTTGGTAACACATTTGTTACCTTCGAGTCTAGGATACTAACAGTTTCGGACAGATGTGAATGAAACCAGTTTATTCCATTATGTAGTACAAAAGGTAAGCTAATTCCTAGTATGACTCGCGCCATGATACTGAACAGTCCGCTAAACAGGTGTACAGTAGCGTAGGTAGATGATTAGAAGTAGTGTAAGACTGGGCATACGCCAATGGCGCGGTGTTGGATTGCGGAGGGTAAAGTCCTGCTCGATAACGAGCATGTGTCGGTCGATCTCTCGGGGAAGGAGGAAGAAAAGCCGTCGCGAGTGGACTGCCGCCTGTGTAAGAATGTCCCGCCGCGCATGAGGGTGATCCGGGGCCCAAGCATGTTTGAGACATGCGAGTTTGGCGCCTGGGAGACGGTCGTGATATGGACGTCTTGAGGTCTGGTCCTAGGCGTAGTGGGTCTCGAATGGCCATCGATCTTGTTGGCAGCGCCGGATTGGTCGGCGGTGGACGGGACGTTGATGAGGCTGGTCAGATAAGGAAGCAGAGAGGAAGGGGCACGCCCCACGACAGCTGTCAGCTAAGACCGGACCGGGCTTGGCGCGCACACTTGTAAGAGGAGAGAGTAAGACGAAGACGGCAGAGGGCACGAAGACGACGGCGCTCTAGGGGAAAGTGAGTAGAGGACACACGCGAAGAATACAGACGACGAACCCTTGATCGGACCCGTCCTCACCACTGTCGTCCTCCTCAACCACACTCCTGGCGACGTCAAGCAGCCACGCAACCTCTGCCACCTTGTCCTCCAACTCGCGCCTTCGCCAACGTAATGCCATCCGCCAAAGTAATACCCTGATACTTGCTCGCTTTTGGATGTCCGGTTGGACAAGCACCGATGTGTGGTAGACGCCGATTCTGCGGCACTTGAAACATCCATCGTGCGCGCAGATCCATTTGCGCTCGATCTCTGTGAGCTTGAAGAGGCCGTCACTGCGATATCTCGCGGACTCGGGAGGAGAGTGGTGATCACCGCGTCCAAGAGGAAGATGGGGTTTGCGGGGAAGTTGGGACCCGACGTGGGCAGGTGAATGGGAGCGGCGATGAGGAGATGGGTGCTCGGCTGGCGTAGAAGCTCTAGTGGATTCACGCGGTGGAAAGTAGGGATCGCCCACGATGGACAGACGGGCGTGTTTTGTGCTGCTCTTCCCCAAGTCTTCCCGAGGTCTTTTCTTTCCCGTCATCTTTCCATCCTCCAGCGCCCGCATCGCGTCACACCAAGCATCTAAATCGTTTTCCATCTGCATCGCCTCGTCCTGGGAGCACACATCGACGAACGCCTTGTTCAGGTGCGATTTCAAATGCATGACCAGTTTATCGTCACTCAGGTGATTCTCCGTTCCCTTCAGAAGGATATTCTGCGACCGCAGTCTCGACGTCCATTGCACAATGGGCTCGTTCCAGCCCTGTAGCGATGTCAGTATGGATTGCTCGATGTCGTCGGCCCAATATCGCGGAAGGAATTTGTCGCGCAGAGCAGCAATGAAGCGGGGTAAAGACAGTGTCCTCTGATGCTGTCGGTCGTCGTGGTACCATTGGTAGACGAGGGGGTCGCGCAGACCGGATGAGAGTGTCGAAACAATGTTTGATGGAGCGACATCGTGCTTTTCGACATAGTTGGAGACGAGGAATTCGTATAGGTTGAGATTGCTCGGGGTGAGAGGCTTGCAGGCATCGCAGGGGTTTATCAGAGGCAGAAGCGTTCGCGATACATCTGGATTATGGTGTCGTCTGCAGTCATTTGAACTGAGCCTTCAAAGTCATCAGTTTGTCAGACTTGTGAGGGTGGAGACATACCAGAAAGACGATACAAAGAGATTGTAAGAGACTAAGAAGCGGACTGAAGGCGGAGAACCAATCTTCATCGGCCTTCTTCGGAATTTGACCGGCTGTTGATGGCACCAGATCGGGAAGAACTTGCGCCACGTCGGGAATGCAGCGACGATGAGCCTGAGTACACGCGATGTGCTAATACATTTCGTAGGCCCGATTTCAGAGCATCATCCAAGGTTGACATGAACGGCCTTCACACGCGTCTTGACTGACATTGAGATGATAATCTAGAGACAATCAAGCGATAGACTTACGTATGAGGCGCATAGTTACCACATTCGCGCCCGAGTCCAGATGCGCTTGCGCTATAATTGCTGACCCAGAGCGTGTCGGCGTCCAAGTTGTGGGCCATGCGAAGAGAACGAGCGGAGTTTTCAGTGAACACTCCTGCCGCCAGACCATAGTTGGCGATTTCAAGCGCCTAGTTCAGAAGGCTCTGAGGTATCCACATACCCCCTCCGTCTTGAACTTGATTATCACTGCCACGGGCCCGAATATCTCCTCCCGGAAAGACTTCGTGTTGTTGTTTCCCGACATGATTGTAGGCTCGTCGAAGTAGCCAATGTCTCAAAGTCGCACGCCTCCGGTATGGAATTCTGCACCCTCTTTCTTCGCAATGCCGATGTAAGCCACGACGCGCTGGACCATCCGTCAGTCATCATACGTCGTGTACTTACATCCAGCTGTGTTTGAGAGACTTGAGGCATAGCTTCAAACGGGTCGCCCTTCTTCGCAGCCTGAGCTTTGGCAATCGCCACGAATTTATTGATGAATTCGTCGTAGATCCCCTCTTGAACAAGGATACGCGAACCAGCACTGCACGTTTGGCCTGATGAAATAATGGTTACTGAAGACTCCAGGTCATGACGTGGGACATACCAGCATAAGCCCATTTCAGAGCTTGGTCCAAGTCGGCATCATCAAAGACGATATTCTGGCTCTTGCCGCCCGATTCGAGCGTGACAGATTTGAGGTTCGACTTCGCCGATGGAGACTGGTAGTACAGTACAAAAGGGCAGTCTGGATGGAACGAATGATAACATTAGTACTGGTCTGGCCCCTTGATTCTAAATACTTTTCCGTATAAGTATATCCTTGATAGCAATGAAGAAAAAGATAAGTATGATAAATAGCAAATGGAAGTAGAAAGATGGGAATAATGAACGATGTTCAGGATGCACTTCTAAGATACTTTACCACAATGCTCTCCCATCAGGATCTTCGAGTGTCCAACCTTGCTTAGCGAGTACGTGACGACCGTACTGGCGTGCATACTCGGAAGCCTGGTTCAGTCCCATCAGGTCCTTCACGTTCCTCCAACTCGTCAACCTGACGGCGCACAGGCTAACCGCGCTCATGCATTGCAAAACCCTAAACAGGCCACGAAGCTGACCGCCGCCCAACGCAGCACCACACTTCGAAGCACAAACTCCGAGTAGAGTTACAGAATCGGGGAGGGTAAGGGAATCATTCGGGGGTTCCCAACACGCGTTTTGGGGCTGGCGGGTGGGAACGAGCATGAGTGTTTCAAGACACGGGCAATGGCGGCTGACTAGAGAGAAAATAGTCTGGACATGGTGGCCGTAGTAAAAGTCGCAACACAGTATGATTGCGAGAGCTGGGTCCTGTACGCGACCAATGTCGGCCTCATTACATTCCTGTGGAAGTCCGCATCGTCCGTTACGTCCACGTCGTATACCCAGGTCTGCAAAGAGCATAACTCCGGAGTAGGCACGGAAAGATCTGCGTTGGCGACATCGGAAGGCGAAATGTGTAGGTGCAGGTAGGTCACGGAGGATGAGGCAGCAGCGGACGTGAGTGCGTCGACATCGGAGGCAAACCTTGGCTGTATAAAGGTCGTGGTGAAGGAATGGAGGCTCTTCAGGGAGTCGAAGATCACCGACCAAGACCCGTATGGCAGAATGGCGACATATTCCGTGGTTTCCAACACCTCGAGGCCCAAGCAGGACGTGCACAACACGTCAATCACATGGTTTTCAACAAAAGTGAGAGACGGTTTTGTTGTAGAGAGGCGTAGATAGCGCAGGTTGGGAAGGCAGCGTAAAATGCGTGCTATTAAAGTCTGATCGCGCGTTTCGTCCAATACGTTGCACGGGATAACCAAGGCCTTCGTGAACCATCCGAGCGGGACATCGTCATCGCGCTCCCGCGATGTTTCGAGCGCGTGCAGAACAAATGGGACGTGGTCCCAATCGGAGATGACGATAGAAGCATAGAGAAATCGCAAAGACGCGGCTTGCCATTCCTTGCAGACCAAAGTCAGTTGATATCTGGTGTTCTGGCGCAAATTATTAGCCACTTTTTCAGAAAGGTGCATTTCCCAACCTACAAAATGTATGCGGCGAGGGTCGTCATCAGAGGGAGGATTCAAGAGCCATTCGCGCCCATAGTACATGTCGAGCGAGACGAACGTTGCGAAGGCGAAAATAATCTGCCAGACTTCAAGTGGAAGATCAGGTAGCATAGTAACGTCCTTCTGTTTGTTCTTATGGGAGATTTTGGCAGATCTGCGCGAAACGTTAGAATTCATAGTGCCCAATGCATTTCACGTACATTCGGATGTTAAGTTTACTGGAGGAGGTTCGAATCCTTTTGATTAGCTGCATGATATGCGCTAGTGCGTCAGGGTACTGACGGAAGGAAGATTTATTGATGTCGTTGATGGCCTTTTGTTCATGGCCGTTCTGGAAGTGCCTATAACATCACGTGGACCTGAACGCCTCAATTGACTTCTTGTTCTTCCCACCACGACGTTACGGTGAGTCGCGTATCGCGCACCCTGTCCCGAAGCTGCAGATACAGTTCTGAGGTTGTCCCTATGGAGTGTCCCAATTGCCGCACAGCTCCGTACCAGTCTCGTCTTGACGAATACGAATCGCTTTATTGCCATACCCATCACTTGCATAGACTTCGGACGACAAATGAGCGACCATCAGAGGGCGAGGTTGACTACGTTCACAACACCGTGCTTCGAGCAATTCAAGACGATACGGATAATGTGGACGCGCGACTGGCCGAGCTACAGTCCGCGGCTAACGCTCTCGTACAGGAGAGGAATCAACTAGTTCGATACGCAAACAGCTTCAAGTCGCTTCTGTCCCCAATCCGCCGTCTTCCACCTGAGCTGCTGATGGAAATATTCCAGCACGCTTGCGCCCATACCTCACGGGACGACAGCTTCTATCACACAAGCAGTCGTTGGGCTATACCTCACGTCTGCAGGGAATGGCGTCGCGTCGCATTATCCTGCCCGCCCTTTTGGTCATCCATTTATGCATTTCTTAGGCGAACTTCCCCTGCTATTCCCGCTCTGGATGCAATGCTCCATCGTTCAGGAACTCGCCCTTTGACCGTGAGACTCGTCACCCTCACATATTCTGACGATCTTAATGTACGGGATTTTTTCGAACGCATCCGGGCGCAATCATGGCGCTGGCGCTCTCTAGAGATAGATTACAGCGCCGCCCTTGCCACAGGCAGAGACAAGTTCGAAATTTTGCGCGGGAGCTATCCTGTTGTTGACCGACTAGATATCCACGTCGAAATATATCTTCCCTCTCCACTTTCTGAATTCCAGAAAACCGGGTTCTCGCAGTATCCTAACTTGAGGACTTTGGTTCTCCGGCACACTTCAATCATGGAGCTGGACCTGCCGTGGCCGCAAATCACGACGTTGATCATTACCGAAGCGTTTCGGGGTGACTTGATGTTCTATATTCGTGCCCTTCGCCAGTGTCCGGCTCTGCAGATACTTCAGGTCAATTTCCTTGATTATCCTCGGAATGACCTCCCTGCCATCGAGGACAAGTCATTCATGGTACCTCTACTTGCTCTGAAACGTCTCGATCTCGCTGTTGGCCATGTCATCAATCATCTCATATTACCTCAACTGGAGGAAGTACGCCTTGGAGTTGACCATCCCGCGGACTATGACATTGAGCGGCACTATTGGCTCGCTTTATAACCTGGTATCGCGATCGAAGTGCGCTTTGACCATCACCTCCCTGCAACTGAGGAAGATACCGTTGTCGGAGGACCTCATCGCTGTTCTTTCACTTACGACAAATCTCACGACTCTTGATATCCGCGCGAAGATGTCCCATCCTGATGCTACCAACGACACTTTAGGCATGAAGACAATAATGTCTTTTCTCTCCCTGCTTCATGTCCAGTCTTCCGCAGACCTACCCTTCCTTCCCAAACTATGCCATCTTTCCATCGGCCTCTCCAAGCATCTCGACAGGATATATTTCCCATACCTTGAAAGGCATGATGACCTTGTCAAGGCTCTCCAATCACGTTGGAATGCAGGAAGGTTTGCCGGTGTGGAAAGGTTGCAAACTTTTAGGTTTGGGATATATGCACAGTTGTTGGATGATAAGGAGGCGGCGCCTGATGCCTCGCCGCTGGAGTTGAGTCCGGAGATAGAACAGGCGCTACAGGTTTTGGTTAATGACGGGATGAAGATTTCGATTCACGTTTACAGTAAATTTGCTAGATATGATGCGGATCATCTTAGAGTCAATTTCTAGCATATAGGCTCTTGTCATAGGGATTCAGAGTAGAATCAGTATCGAGTATGCTCATCTGTACAAAGTCAACCACGATTCAAACAGAGGGTTATGACATGTATCTATTGCCCAAATGAAAGCCTGGTATAGATTTGACCCTCCATTGCGTAACGCGTCTTAACGCATATGCGTAAGTCCATTCCCCCATCTCGCAGCTTCTCCAGTTCCTTCAGGTTCACAGTTGCACTCTTCATGCGAAATACACCATCATCGCCTACCACGTCGAGGTCGTCCAACTCATCCGCTTCAACATTCAGTCTGAAGGACTCCAGTCGTACAGCACCCGTCGGACGAGGCTGAGACCTGTATTTCAACATCCTGTTCAACCCATCACCACGCATACAGATGTTGTGATCGCTCCCATTCGGATATCCAGAGACATCGATACTGAGGGTCCGCAATTTGGGCCAAATGATATCGGGGGGAGTAAGACGGCGAAGGAGGAGGACCGTGTTCAGAAGATGTGGATCAGCATCTTCTTCAAATATGTCTAAATCCGCCGACGTCGCGAAATGCTCCAAATTCGTAAGCGCTTGGGTAAATGTAGAGTCGAGCGGGTTGGATAAGGTGACACCAATGAGGCGTAGACAAGTAAGGGAGGCTGAGCACTTTGACCGCCCGATGAGAGACACCAATCCAGAATCAACCCTCAGCTCGTCATCCCACTTGCAGTTTGGAACACTGAGTTCCACGAGATTCGGCACAACGAGCGCATGAACTATGTCGCAGAAGTTGGTATCTAACGATCGCAGTGTGGGGATGTTGACGGGGGTGCCGCGGAATATTTCGAAGTAACGCGTTCGAATCTTTAATGCGCGTAGAACGCGACAGGATCGGATAACATCGAGGTACGAGCGTGCGTGGCCGTCGTCTTGTTCGCGAAAGGTCTCAATATGCAGATGAGTAATCTGCTGCCAGGGAAGGTCGGCGCAAAATGCATTTTTTAATGTAACACGTCGGAGGGATGGACAGAGCCCAAAGCCAAGTCTGTCGGAAGGGGAGATGAACCAGGGATGGCCCGCAGCAACCAATGTGAGCTGCTCGAGAAGAACGAGTCGGTTGTGAACCATGGATGGTATGCCATAACGCTGCAGGAGAGACGGTACTCTCTCCTGGCTCAAGACAGACAAAGTCAGAGATGCACGAGTCCATTGTTCCGCTGCGGCGCAGATACGTCCAAACACCGCCCTCTGCCTTTTCTCGCGCAATGCGCGCATCTCGGGCGTAGGTTCAATTACTCCGGAGGTGGAAGATATGTCGAAGCTTATGTCGAGGGGATTTTGTCTGGCACGTGAGAGAGCTGTGAGGACTGGCGTCTCAAAATCTCTCTGTATGTATACGTGGCCCAACCGATAAATGCGGAAATGCAGCTTGGCCCAGATGCTTGCGTCGGAAAGCATAACATCGCGCCAAACCCGACAGACTCTGGTCAGAGTCCAGTACGGGCTTTTCGGATCCAGGATGGCCCCCGCTTTCTCGTCTCCCGTATCATCATCATCATGCGTCTCATCATCTTCGTCGTCTTTCTCAAATTCCTTATTGTCCGGCTCGTAAACATCACGGCATGCCGTCCGGAATATTTCGCAAAGGACCTCAGGAGGGAGACGGCGACGGGAAGATCTCAGCCGGGCGAACCTCTGGGCTGCATCGTGTAGCACTTTGCGCTCCTCTTGGAACTGACGGAGTGCAGCATCGACGAGACATAGCTCAGCCGAGATACTGTCAACGATAGACGCAATGTTTTTCCCTTCAGCCTTCGTGGGTACTCCGTTGGTTGTGCGAAGGTGCTCAAAAGAGTCTTGAAATCGGTGTTGGTAATGCGACACTGACATGGCGTGACACGAATGGCGAAGAGCAGGCGACGCGTCTACAACTAGGATTAGACAATGACGCGTAAAAGCTAGTGAGCTCACGCACCAAGCTGGATTTTGCTCAGAGTCGAAAGGATTCCAAATGTGCTTTTGGTGTTGAACGCGTGAACAAGGGTTTCCCAACATGATGGTCGGACGTAAGAAATAGTGATGGCACGTGGTCGAGTGGCAGCAAGCCAAGTGGGTTCTCAACAATTCACGGATCCTCTGTACAGTAACGATTCCGTATTCAAAGTTGTGCTAGCATATCCGTCGAAAGTAATATGTTCAAGACATAGCTAGTGGCTGTGGACGGTGCCCGTCCATGTCCAAGTTGTAGGACAGCCAAAATTCCCGATGAAAGACATACTCCTGTAATATACGGATTCAGAAAAAGTTGTCCACTATCATGAGGTATCTACCTTCAAGGTGTTGTTGAGTTCCCGAAACACACAAGTCACCTGGAGACTGCGAAAACCACGCTATTGCCTGAAAAGCTTTCAGTCAAATCTGATGTGACCCGTATAGCGAGGTCCATCCCATCTTCAACTAGGGCCTTGAAGATAAAGCTTTCCGCTTCATTGAAGATACCTGCGACGGGCCTCCAACCATCCCGATATATGTGGTCTGGCATCAACTGCCGCGCGCGTACAAAAAAGTGGCATGTCTTAAGCCTTGCTAGGCCGCGAGTCTGGTCTCCTTTCCACCGGGTCTCGACTGTCGAAGCAAAACTACCGACAGGTCCAAAATACAGTAGCCTCTGCGAGTCACAGTGGTTATACACCCGAATGTGGAGAGACGAAAGGAGGGGAAGGAAAGTGACAGATTCGGCAGGCTTAAGGGATTTCACGATCGCTACTATTTGTTCCCGGTCGCTAACATCCGTTTCAGCATCATAATCCTCTATGGTTACTGATAGGTCGAGGAAGGCAAGACTATGTGTCTGGGAAAGGATAGAATGCAGGCTATGTTCGGGTGAGACAGCAAGCGGCAGACTGCTAAGCGTGAGTCTGGTGAGGGCACCTAAACAATTGGAACGAATGAGTAGTCGTTCAAATGAATACAGGGCAGCGCAATTAAGCGTGACAGGTTCCAGATGAAGGGAAGCCTCCCGCAGACGAGGAAGCGTAAGAGTATTGACGACGGGCATCGACGTGGTATCGAGCTGGCGCATGTTGGAGCAGGTCATCGGCGAATATGCCGATTGATCATCCCTCGAACCCCACTCAGGCATAGAGAGGGTTTCAAGAGATGGACACTGTCCAATCAAACACATACATGATTTGCGCTCCTCCTCGTCACCATCTAAGTCCATAGAAGAAAGGTCGAGCTCCGTGATTTGACCCCACGGAAATTCAATGCCCAGCGTACCTCCACCAAGAGTCAATTTCGTAAGACGTGGACAATGTTCGAAGACAGACACCGCTAATTCGTCCTCCGGAATACCATAAAGGGATAATGACTCGAGGCGAGGAAGCCGATTATGAAGTGGCACATAGAGCGTATTCAAACTCCTTGGGAAATCTGATAGATATAACTTTCGCCACCGGTGCGATTCTGCCAGGACGATGTCGAGGATGCGCTTTAGGATAGAGAGATTAGGGATGGGTGTCTGGCTGTTATAGCGTGTTGTGAGGGAAACGTCTAGTGGTCCCTGATGGGAACGTTGAATAACTGCCTCCAAGCGCTGCACATCTGCTTCATGCTGCGCCGCTTCCGGCAAACGAAGAGTCATCGTTGACCAAAACGAACGAAGGGATAAAGCGACGTTTCGCCATCTCTGGCAGACGTGGCTGAACTGCCATATAAACCCACACGCGTTGAATGCGTTGGAATCAGAGGCACTAGAAAGCGTGTGCAGGAATATTTCCGACCAGATTTCCGACGGGAGAGTGCGATGCAAAGAAACGAGGTTGGTGTACTTCTTCTGGACGGTTTTCAATCTCTCTCGCTCTTCCTCCATCGACCTGATGGCCTCATGCAGGGATGCGACTTTGGAATCAATGGATGATATTTCGTCGGAGACAGTGGATAAGATGGTGTGTCGTATGTGGGAGATCTCCTCATCCGTTGCCGGGAGGTTGGAGGTACGGAGCCGTTCAAGGAGCACAGAGCTCTGGTACTCCTCTTCGTATTGGAGACTCCGTCTTGTGAAAGCACCACAATTGGTGCATTGGGACACAGTCTGCGGCATGCCGAACGCAAACTGATTTGAAAACTAAAAATAAGAAATGGTAAGAGCGCGTTTTCGAGAGGGCGTCAATACGCACCTGGATGACCTACAAGATATCAAGACTTCTCGCAGTGATAAACGACTTTGGCGGGCACGTCGGAGAGCCCAATGACGCGGCTGGTGGTGGTGGTTTGGAAGAAACCCTTTGCGATCGACTCACAGTACGTAACTTGGTGCGCAACACAAGGTGCTATTTACCTACTCGCATGCAATGGAACTTTATACATTACAATACAGAAATACGTCGACAAGAAGATCAAAACAACAGATACAAAGGTACATACATTCAACTCAAAAATCGGGGTGCGGCTCAACTACCTCATCAGACAACATATAATAGCTCGGCAACGTCGCCACAGATACCGCATCCCCTCCCCTCCCGTCGTCGTCACCACGGTGGACCATCTGGACAAACGTGCCCTCCAGTCCCATGCCTACCTTTAATACCGCTGCAGTCTCATCCTCCACTAGGATCACGATATCATCTTTCCACGGGTTATGGGCACCCCGGAGACGAGCCCTCGTCTTCTGCCAGAACGTGTCCTTTGGAAGTCTCCTCAATGACGGGATGATCACCGCGGCATCGGGCCACGGACTGAGGACAACCTTCGAAAACTTGCTCGCAAGCTCTGGACGACGCCGCATCAGCGGGATGAGCAATAGCCGTGACGCGCCGGGTAGAGCTTTCGACGACACGCTGAGAATGGGAGCCCAGCAACGTAGAAAAGGTCTTCTCCGGGGGAAGTTTCCAATCCGTCGTTGGAATGCCCCATCCACCGTCCTCTGCATCGACATTATCCTCCACTACATCCTTCACAGCAGCAATCTCTACGTCGATGCTAACAAATTCGACACCTTGCTCTTGGAGGGATCTCGTAAACGCGTCCTCTTCCGGAGTGACTTTGGACGAGAACGAAGCCGAGAGTGCGTTATGGAGTGCGTCAGGGAGGTGAGGGAAGGAGGGGCGAGAAACAGAAAGATACATACTAGATGAGGCCTTGGTCAATCATGTAGAAGGAAAGAAAGATGGTGACAAAAAATCAAAGAGCTTCTCATTCTTTTCAGCATCGGCACTTTGCAACAGATCCTGGATTTCCTCGTCGGAATGGACGACGGTGGGGGCTTTGGCATAGTTCGCGTAAGGAGGGCGAGGTTTGAGCGGTTTCCTGAGATTCTGACCGCGAAAGTCATCGCGCCTAATGACATTCATCTCCTCATCAGAAAAGTCTGCGCCATCGTCTTGATCTTCGGGCGCGCCTTCAACCACTTTGTTCCAGATGGGCATATTCATGATGATGCCGATGAAGATTTGGAACTAATCTTGAATAAGAAAGGAACGGAGAAATGTATACAGAAGCATACTTGGTCCCACTGTTCACGAACAGTCATAGAGGCGAATCAAATTCGCGCGGCCACATACGGTTCCTCGCAAAGTCTATAGCTGCAGAGCGGACGCGATCCGTTACAGGTGTGTTCCTAGCGATAGCATCAGCCATTTCTCAGAAAATATTACAGACAAATCATACGGATTATAGCCTCCTGGATGGATGTAGTCCTCGAGATCCTTCCATTCCTCGTGCCACTCCTTGTGCGGTCCACTGGACTCCCAATTACGCGACGCGTTGTTCATTCCACCACGGCCACGGCCACGCCCGCGTCCTCGTTGATGATCATCACAGGGTGTGTTCCTAACGGAAACATCAGCCATTTCTCTCAGAGAATACTAGGGACAAATCATACGGATTATAACCTCCTGGATCATGATGGATGTAGTCCTCAAGATCCTTCCATTCCTCGTGCCACTCCTTGCGCGGTCCACTGGACTCCCAATTACGCGACGCGTTGTTCCTTCCACCACGGCCACGGCCACGCCCGCGTCCTCGTTGATGATCATCATACTTTGGCCTGTCGCCGACCTGTGGCCCAATCAGGCGCACTTTCTCCTACGTCGGATGTCTTCTCACGGTCAGCGGAGGAGGGCTGGACAATGTCGGGAGGCGTCTGGTCGATGGCCATGATGAAAGAAAGAAAACAGGCCCAATTCGATACAAAGCACCGTCTCAGAGCGCATACCAGACGCGTCGCACGCCCATATTTGTATACACGCCAAAGCAGGGCGGGGTGCTCTGACAGCAACGTCTGGCGAGTGATTCTTGGTCGGAAACGGCGCAACGGCGAGGTATTCGAGGCCAACTTCCTCGCTGACTCTCGCTGACTGTTTCCAAAAGTAGTGACGTCACGTGGACTTGACTGGACTTGACCACGCTTTTGAGTTCTTCCCACCACGACGTTACGGTGAGTTGTGTATCGCGCACTCTGTCCCGAAGCTGAACAGCCGAAAAGGCGATACAGTTCTGAGGTTGTCCCTATGGAGTGTCCAATTGCCGCACAGCTACCTACCGGTCTCGTCTTGACGTTGAATACCACTCCCTTTATTTCCATCCCCATCATCTGCATAGACTTCGGACGACAAATGAGCCGCCGTCAGAGGATGAGGCTGACTACGTTAATAATACCGTGCTTCGAGCAATCCAAGACGATACGGATATTGTGGACGCGACGTGTAGAGCTACGGAGGAAAGGAATAAACGCACGACTTCAAGTCGCTCCTGTCCCCAATCCGCCGTTTTCCACCTGAGCTGCTGATGGAAATATTCCAGCACGCGTGCGCCCTCCATGGATGGCTCCACACCTTTTAGGTCCTACAGGAAATGGCGGACCTGCCCGCCCCTCTGGTCATCCATCGATGTAGCTCTCCGACCAACTTTTCCTCCCACTTCTGCCCTCGATACAATCCTTCATCGTTTAGACGCGCATCCTCTAAGGGTTAGAGTCGCCGTCGCATACGACAAGTGCGATGATCCTCATGTTCGACATTTGATGGCGCGCATCCGTGCGCATTCATCTCGCTTACGAAAACGACTCTTTACTACAACACCGCCGAATTCACTCTCGACATCTTGTGTGACAGCTATCCTCGACTAGACATCAGTGTAGGAAAACACTTTTCCTCCTCGTTTCCCGACTGAATTCACTCAGTATCCGAGTTTGCGAACTGTCGTCCTCCATGACCCATTAATCACCGAGACGAATCTCCCATAAGCGCAACTCACGCTCCAGGTTGATTTTGCTGCCCGACGTCCCCTCGAGGACGCGTCGTCAGTGGTACCGCTTTGTGCCCTCAAAACCGCGCCTTGGGGTCGACTATCCCGGAGACTACGACGTGGGGAACCATTTCTCCATTTTATAAACTGGTACTACGATCAACCTGCCCGCTCTTCTCTCACTCACCAAGAATCTTGCGAAGCTCGAAATCCGCGCAAAAATGTCCCATTTTGATGCTACCCCAGATGCCATGGGCATCATGGCCCTTCTCTCCATGCTTTAGCCGCCCTTCCTTCCCAAACTGCATCATCTTTCCGTCAACCTCTCCAGGCATTTGGAGAGGTTGTATTTTCTGTATCTTGTCAAAGTTCTCCAGTCACGTTGGAGTGTCGGAAGCGGTTCGGGTGTGGAAAAGCTGAGAATGTTTAGGTTTGGGATCTTTGCGCAGTGCTTGGATGACCTAAGTGATTCTCGGATACGGAGGTGGCGCTACAGGTTTTGATGAATGATGGAATGAAGATTTCGATTCAGGTATGATGCAGAGAATATCAAGAGTAGATTTCGGCAACATGTATGGTTAAGCTTACAACAAGTTACAATAGTGCAATTCGTGTTCACTGTTCACTCCCAGTGAAGATCGGGGGAATTGTTTTATGATTTCAGGAGTTTGTGTAAGTTACTCATAGGAAAATATACTAAATCATGGGTGCCTGAAATAGTCAGATCCTCGTAAGATTACTTTGATTTATTCCAGTTTTCTTGAGATACAACTGAGAGTAAACCACGAATATTGTGAAAATCCATTCTATTTTTGGTACAGCTACCCGCTACTGCCTACCCGCTACCCGCTGCTGCCGCTCGTCGCTGCTCCCGCCACGCCACCCACACAATGCTCCAGCCCCGTACTGCCCACTGTCACTACCCGCTGCCGCCATGCCACGGTATCCACCGCCGCCGCCATCATCGGTTTGCGTCATCTTGAGGTCGCGACGAGCCTCCCTGTGAGAATAAATCAGACGACACATCCAATACTATACATCCAATGAAGTACACACCATTTTACTTCCTCTCGAAGGGCATTAGCAAGATGTTTGACGCGTAAAGTTGCTCTCGTCGACATCGACCGCGCGACACTGGGGACGAGGACGAGGATGAGTGCAGAGGGTCGCGTTGCTGGGGCTGCGAGGTAGGACTACGCTCCTGGGCAGATGAAAGGGTAGATTGTATTCATGTGAAGGAGACATCATGCTAAACAGACGTGAGAACACAGTCAGTGGGCATCGTGCATCTCGTACCTGTTGCATTTCCCCTTCCTTCTGAGTCCGCGCCGTCTAGACCGACCATGTCTCTATATCATGTGGTACAAGCACATCGCCCGACTAGTTCATAGTCTTCCTCGCCGCGCCCGCCTCGTAGGCGCCAGCCTCTCGAATGCACGTTAAATTCCGAAGAACTGCCATGATTGCGTGCGCAGAGCAGATTCGGACAGATTGGTGGTTGTGGGGCGGGGCAGTGGCGTTGTAAAGGCGCTGTCGAGCTCGGGGCATGGTGGCAGGAGGCAAGACACGATGACGTTGTCACGAAAATGATGTGACCGGCAAGTGGCAAGTGTAAAAGAACGACTCAACGAGCAGCGAACACGACCTTTGCCCACAAAAATATTCGAGTGCATCAGTTCTTGGGAAGCAAGATCGATCCCTAGGTTTGCTATACAATCAAGGCAAGTTGCAGAACAACCGGTATCATAGTACAGTCTTCTTTGGTCTTCTTTTTGGCTTCTTTTGGAGGATATCATACAATAATTGAAACAAATATTAGAGATCATGGTGGTCATAGGAAAACGGGCAGAAACTGCGGTCAATTCAGGCCGTTCTCACTGGGGCTGCAGTGTAGGGTAGTGGAAACAACCTAGGTTACAGTACCAAGAGGTTGTTTCCCGGTAAATTACCCGTTATTTACCGGTTTGTAACCTAAGGCTGTTGGAGGTAGGTTATTTACTCTGCACGTGATATTCTCACGTGACGTGTGGCGCACGGAAAAAAGGTACTATGCACTATATTCAGAGGCAAGCAAAATTACTATTCTTGCCTTTGAAATGTATCTGACACCCATTGGACCAAGGAAGTGTGACATCCGGAGGGGAAAGACTGAAAACACTTGACGTACTGCCCCCGCGGAGAGGTCACGTGAAAATATCACGTGCAGGTAAATAACCGTTTTTAACCGGTAAATAACCTGGGCCTCTGGGAGGGTAGGTAAATAACGGTTATTTACCACCCCCCGAGGTTATTTCCACGACCCTACTGCAGTGCCACGGTGAGTCGGTGACTCAAAAAGTTGTCCAAGCTAAAACGTTAAAACCATACGAATGGATAATGGCCAACGTGGGGATCGAACCCAAGACCTTCGCGTTAACACCGTGGCAGTATTAGCACGACGCTCTAACCAGCTGAGCTAGTCGGCCGATGACAGCCCTTTAACTGCGCCACACTCGAATTCATTGCTTGAATGCTAACCCGCATAAAGGTTTGCGCCACTCCCGATCGTTGACTTGGTCCGACGACTCGAGATGAGCCACATTCGTTTCAGCGCGTGCCGGGCATAATCTATTCAACTGTATCCGCGCTGCTATTATCATCGCATCGATGCGTCTTTCACAATCCAATCCATCCACATCTTTTATCGACATCGATTTACGACTTGGATTTTGCATTCTTTTCGGCCGACCTCACTTGAAGGGAAGACGTATTTAAAACAGGTACCATCGTCTATTGATGACGGGTAACTGGGCAGCCCATCTCGCCTCATGTCGGGATCCAGGAAGGGGAATTGAGACCCGAAGGACGAGCCCCATAGGCACGTACGATATAAAAATAAGTACATTTGGACAGCAAAGGCAGAGCGAATTTATACAAAGCTACAATCGGACGAAATACGTGGTATGTACAGTAAATTGAGGTATTAATTGGTGTCGTGAGGTATCGTATGTGTGTGTGTTGTGGAATGCGCATATGCAAAAGGCCCCCGAATAGAAAACGAATAAGTAAAAACGAAAAATGCGAATTAGTGTGTTGTCAGAGTCGCTGCACGACCAACGCAGTATCGTCGATCCATGCAGACTCCATATCCAGTGTGAGCACCTTGCTCACCCTAAAATTATCCTCGCCTCCGAGCGCGCGCCTCAACAAACCCAACGCCATATTCCCGTCGTGGTGTCTCCATTTGGTTGCCCAATCGGTTACGATCCGCCCATGACCCTCCCCACCGCACAAATCGACAAATCCATCCGAGCAGAGAATCAGGTACTGCTCACCCTGGAGGCGAGTATGAACGATCTCGGGCTCCGTAGATATGTAGGGCGGCGTCCTGTTACGCACGAGGAACTCTTCCCAGGGAGACACATCCGGCAGGCCCGGTGAGAGATTGTAGAGTATGCGGCGTGTGAACTCTGGCGGTTGCTTGAACGGTGTGTCACCTAGACACCGGAAGGGAGCCAGGGCCCCAAGGACGCGACCGTCGACAACACATTCCGGTTCATTAGGATGCTGTCTCCGCACGCGCTCAATCTCCTCAGCATTGTACCCATTGTGCTCGGTGGTAAGAACCCGGACATCCCAACCGTTGTTGGCCATAGCGGTCACAAGGGCTAGATCAGAGATTAGGCCTGGAAGCGAGGTAAGTGTATAGGTGCTTACTGGCTTGACAGTCTCCGAGGTTGGCTACCCAGAGATTACTATGGTCCGGGTCCACCAAGGCCACGAGAGCGGTCGTCCCGTACATGTTCAACCGGGCTTTCCTAAAATTGGCACCGCCGGTATGTTGATCATTTATGACGCGGCGAATGTCGGCGTCTGAGTAGTTTGCAAGGCCTTCAATACCGCCAAAGAGGTCCAGGACGTCTCCGGCGATGGCATTATCAAAGGCAATGATGGAACGCGAGAAGAGTTGGGCGATGAATGAAGGGTCTGCCAAACGCGTAGGGGAGTCGGCGTACGCGTCTTCCAGGAACTCTGCCACAATTATAGGCAGGTGATAGCATACATGCTCTACCGTGACATCCCCGAGGTGGCCTGTCGCAGGACGTCAGCCGAAACAGGAGGAATGTGGCGGTGGCGGCTTACCATCGAACACGCCAGTCAGCGACCATTCCCGCCCGCCGACGGTTAGGGACTTGATAACATAACGGTCCTGCGTGCGTGTCGACGGCGACGGCTGGAAGTTGAGGCTATCCGCGCGACGGCCCGCAAGTTCAACGCTCTGCGGCTTTGCCAGTGCCTGCAATTCTTTCACCACTTCCCCATCGCTCAAGACCTGATACGGCCGCGGCCATGGACCGTCCTCGGGCCCACAGCGGGAGCCAGGAATGTCGTCCGCGTACGCCCAGTCAAGCTTGAACGTACGCTGCTGAACTAAGGCAACCATCGGATGACAGAGCGCAAGAGCGCCGTCCCAGAGGCGCTTAATATATTCGTCGAGAATGTTGGCGACGTTGTTGAAGCCAGCGAGCTCGTTGTCAGCGACGGTAGTAGGCGGTGGTGGTGGTCCGGGAACAAGATTGCAAAGCTTTAAAGCTTGACGGAAGGAGCTGCTATTTGCAATTTCGCTTACCCACATGGTTTCCCTGCCGGTCAACCGGCCCAATGTTCTTAGTTTAGTCCGATTCCTCAGTCAAGCTCACCATCAAATGGGACTCGCGCCAAAAGCGAGCTGGTTCGTTAACGCCACCAGGCCGGCATCGCCGCGTCGCAACTAATGAGAGAATTACTTAGAATTGATTGCTTGATGACCTCGAAGTCTCGTTTCGCTGGCCGAGTGGCTCCGCTCTGTCTGTATGCACAGCGACCCACACCTGGTCCGGTACGTTACAACTTACGACTCACGAGATAAGAGACTCGAAGCTCTACTACTATCCCATTATATACAGCAGTCTGAGTTTGTGGTAGGTATATGCACCTCCCCCCCCCCTTCAAAGATGTCCCGCTGGCATCTAGTGCGCTGTAGTGACAGTGTAGTGTTAGTTCCACACTGGCTGGATCCCTCTCAGTCGATCGCGGGCTAAGCCCAGCTTGCCATAAACATATATGTTCTGGGCATGTTCTTAGACTCACCAAGTGAGCATCTATGAAAAAAAGACCTCTGAGTCACCTGAGGTGGAATCCTGGTGGACTGTTTAGGAAGCTCAGGCTCAACAAATAACAGTTTGTCTACCGGAGCATTAGGATGAAGAATAGATGAGAATTGATTAAGTAGAGGGAACATTCATAAAGGGCTTGTGGCTGGTTCAACTTGTCAAACATCTTCCCCGAACCCATCTAGGCATTCAAACTTTCGAATTCTGTCACTTCTATTGAAGCAGACATGATGAAGGGAGAAATACGAGCAAAGAAACAGAGAATTTTCATTGTTAAGATCCACCAAATAAACCACATTGTTAGGAAATCACTGTTGAAGTTGCGACAAGTGCATTTCGTGCACCTCATCCAACAGGGTTCCTGAGCTACTCTATTGGGGAAAATCTGTTGTCAGGGCATCAGCGTTAGTGAACTCTTGTCAGTGGTTGTTCAAGAACAGCTTTATTTGTCGTAAACTACGTGGTACGTAGTCGTAGGGAGAAGGACATGGCCTTTGCAGACAAGTTCGAGGCGAGTTAGCAAGCCATCGAGTTTCCATCAACTCGCCCGATTTGGCATCGAGTTGAGTCGAGCCGATTTTTATGTGTTCTGCTGCTATGTTGTTCCGAGTTATGGGTTACGGGCTACGTGTTATGGGTTACGTGTTATGGGTATCGTCTGTTCTTTGCTTCAAAGGTGGGGGATTTTTGCTGGTGGTAGAATGTGAGACATTCTGAAACAATGCTGCTCGAGCGCACATCGAACCCCGTGCTGAGTGCCGGAAATACGAACCCTGCGTGGGGGGTAGCGCAGATAGTGTTCGTCGCCTGCTGAGTGGAAGGCGTGCGCCGGCAACTAGTTTTGTCGGAACAAAGCGCTGTTTGCTCAGTGGCCCGTGGCTGCCTGAACCGGCGAGGCAGTATGCGGGACCTGGTTGCCGTAAGAACTCGGTAATCGGGTGTATTACCTCCCTCATAGCTCATAGCTCATAGCTCAGTGTTCGAGTTCAGTTCGACTTACGACAGCACTATCCTGTGCACTTGCTCAGCACCGTTTCAGCATGGATTTGGCACCATTCACTGCTGTAGTACAATCAGGTCTCGTGAACCCAGTCAACTGACAGATCTATTATCCCATTAAATGCCCAGTAAGGATATCAATAGGTGAAGAATACACTACGAAAAAGGTAGTAAATACAGTAACGTCAACGTAAGTAAATGTGTCTATGCGTGTACAGTGAGTGAATGCAGTCCATCATGATCATGTGGCGTAATTTCAACTAGTGTCCGTTCATTGCCGGAAGGGGTTGCGGGATCCCCCAGTCTGATTCGGCTCCATCCAGTACGCACCGCGCGTCGGCGGAGAGACTGGGGAATCAGATCGGACTGCGTACGCATAGGCTTGCGCGTCCGTGCGCGGAGGCGGTGGCAGTAGCTCAGGCGATCCGCTGAACGAACCCGTGCTTGCCGAGAATCGCGACGTCAGGTCCTTCTTCAGCGGCTGGCGTACGTCTGGCGTCTGGCGCGGCTTCCCCGTGACCTGCGAGTAAATCGAGGGACCGGACAGCACACTCGCGTTGTCAGGGATGGGCGCTAACAAGCCGTTCTGCGTATGCAGGTGATGGTGATGGTGGTGATGGCTGTGTTTGGAAGGAGCCCGTGACGCGTCGTCGCGCATGTAAGATCCAACAATCTTCTCGATGGTCTGACTGCTGCTGTACCGCGCTTCCTCCGCGTACTTCAGCTTCATGAGCTTCATCTCCTCGCTTTCCATCTCCGGATACGCCCTTCGGCTTCGATTGTGCCCGAAAAGTTTCTCCCCGAATCGGACAAGTCTGTATCGCCAGGTGTCCTTGTGGGGCAAGTTCTTGGCAGACGCAAACATCGCTGTGCGCTTCGCACGTTGCTTACGAGCACGCCGGCGCCAAAGCATCAAAATCGCCAAGAATATGAACGCACACCCCAACGCCATCAACAAGATCTGCCACCATTCCAGTTTTATGCCCGCTGTTCGACGTGATCGTGGTAGGATCCGAGACTCCAGTGATGGACGGCAGGGGACTACTTGAACTCGTCCCAGATGCTTTCGGCACCTCCACAAGCTCCGATAAGCAGACACCGAGACCTGAAACTACACTCGTGCCATCCGCGCAGTTCGCAGCAACACATGATCCAGAACGAAGAACTTTGTCTGAACTGCACGATAAGCACTGGTTCGAACTGCTTCCATAACAGCTTGAACAGCTAGAGTCGCATGATTTGCAGGACCCCGCTGTCGTATCAAAAAACTGCGACGAGCTGCATGTTGGCAGGCAGCGTCCGTTGTTGAGAACTGGGCGATCCGAAGGGCAGGTCGAGCATTCGTTGAAAGAGCCACCAGAACACGTAGCGCAATCGGGATGGCACGTTAAACACGTCCCCGAGTCCTTCTTAAAAGTACCCGATGGACACGACGCAACACAAGTCCCATCCGAAGCGAGTTGACTGTTGGGACAAGTCAGACAAAACGAGGCCGAACCCGCGCAAGTGGAGCAGCTAGAGTCACAAGCTAAGTACAACATTGGTTCAGTTATCGCCGGAAGACGAAGAGATCCGACTTACCAGTGCACGTTGAATTATCGGAAGGGTTTACAAATGTTCCCGATGGGCAGCTGTCGATACACGCCCCGTTGGAGAGAAAAGAGCCTGGCAGGCACGCTGTACACTTCAACTGATCAACAGTCGAAGCAGTGGTAAAGGCGGCGATTTGACAAGATGTGCATTTCGCCCCGCAAGCTAAGAACAATATTAGAAACCAAGAATAACACAAACCAAAACGAACTCACTATCGCACGCGCCCTTGTTATTATCAGCAATCAAACTCCCACCGTCACACACGCCAGTGGAGGATGCCGATACACAAGTACCGTTGAACACATACGTTCCAGACGCGCATGTCAAACAATTGTTGGACGTGGCGCCGTTGCAGGTCTTGCACGCAGGATCACACGACTTGCACTGCGCACTTCCATCACCGAAACTACCATCAGGACAAACAGCGCCCGAAGACGACTTGGTCGACTCGGCCGTACACTTGGTCTTGTCGTTCGCGTTCTGTGTGAAGCCATCCGCGCAGGCGATGCAGACTCCGGTGCCGTCACTGCAAGAGGTGCAGCCAAGTTGACAAACTAGAAAAGAATTAGGAAAAAGTCAGCCAAAGACAAAAGGACACACTCTTGCAGTCCCCGGTCGAGGTCAAGAAGAACCCGTCTTGACACTTGGCGCAGGCTGTACCGTTCGAGGCCGCCGTCCATCCAGGATTGCACGTACAACTGCCAGACGATGAACACTCGCCGTTTAGGCAGTCGCAAGTCGACGGATCATTCTTCACTTCCAACTTGAGACACCGACCACTACCCGTTATCCCGTCATCACAATCCGAGCACCCACTAGGGCATGCTTGACAATTAGGCCCAAAGAAACCGGACTTGCACGACTCGCAGGACGAGCCGGTAAAACCTGTTGCGCAGGTACATGTCCCAGATGCAGAGCATACACCATTCCCTGAACAACTGGGGGAACATGCAGTGGATTGTAGGTCGAGGAGTGCCATGTCACCTGAAAGGATACCGAACTGGGACACGTCGGGTACGGACTCCCATATAATGACGCGATCGGTGTTGCCTACGCTGACGGCGGCCCAGACGTTGGAGGACAGTGCGAGGGAGGAGGCGGCGATGGGGGTGGAGGAATTAGAGACGGGTTGAGAGGGAAGGGTCGTGTAGGCGGTGGATCCGCCATAGAGTGAGTCGGCATAAATGATCATGCCAGTATCCACGGCGACGGTGAGGGGGAGATTGAGGTTGGTGGAATTGGTGAAGCCAACCCCGGATGAAAGAGATGCGGAGGAGGAAGTGAGCAGGTCATGTAACAGTTGTGGGCTCGTAGTATCGGAATATGATCCAGGGAGTAATCGTAGACTCGTCGAGGAATCGTGAGACGTTAAAGTAACACCAACTGATGACCAGCATTAATAGCAGACGCGTCAAAGGTTGAGGGAACATACGGGTGATGTTGGAAAAGCCTTGCAGGCATTGTCCTGCAACGCAGACCACAGAGGATGTAGAATTGGCGGCTAGCGAAAAAGATAATGAGAGGCGCATAAGTTAGAAATGTAGATAATCCACGTACCGGCTGGAGCGCCGAATAACAGAAATGAAAGGAATAAACCCAACATCGCGTCGGGATGATGGTGGGGAAGAGCAGGGAGTACAGCGACCAGTCACTGTCCAAATAGGTGCACCGCCAGGGGCCTTCGTCAGTACAAGACCATTGTTCCCTTTGCGGGAGTGAACAATAGCAACCGTGAGAACAATAGACCTTGTCCTTTGTTTGGCCTCCATACCAAACATTACGTAATCCCAACTTCCATTACTTGCCCTTTTTGGATGGTCCTTCTCCTCCGTCGACCGTCGTTGCTAGCCGGCCCATGCGGTAGCTGCGAACAATAAACGACTTTCCTTCCCGGTATGAAGGGCACAGGTATGGAGGCCCAGGCTCGGGTCGTAAAACACTTGTTTTAAAGGGGATTCAGGAGATTACAATAGTGAAATGCTTCATGCGGACATGCAATGGAGACGGCTGCATATGATATCTTTATCGTATCGAGCGGGCCCACGGAGGATGACTCTACTTTCTTCCATCTTCAGTCGCGGAAGGAAATTTGACATATCGACATATCGCAGTAGGAATCTGTCGGTTCATCTGCTTATTCTAGGAGGAAGATTGCGCCCTTTCGACCACCAACAAGGCAACATCTCCGTTTTACCTCGCATCAAAATCTGCTTTCCGACAATAGTGGACGCACCTGTATGTACTCCATTTTAGTGCAAGGTGAAGTTTGTTGACATTCCACAACAGGATTTACATACTTAGTACCATTTTACGGCGTTTCATCGTGCCCGTGCGATGTATATCGTACAGTATTTATTCCTTCTAGTCTCATGGTATTGCAACGCCGCCTGCCATTCATGAATCCACAGACTTGCATCAACTGTGCAAATGGCATTGTCCTTGGCCGCGGAAAATTTTACCAACGCCAGTTTCACGACTCTTTTGAGCGCCTTCGCACAACCAACGAAGTACCCACGGACGCGGAGGGGAAAAACATTGCGTCCATCGTTGACAGTATCTCGGCCGAGATCTCTCTCGTCGATGCTGCACTCCGTCAGTTCCAAGAGGAGCGCAAAGTCCTACACGATGCAGCCCAGAGGTTCACCCAGCTGAAATCTTCCCGTCGCCGTCTCCCTCCAGAGGTCCTTTGCGAGATATTCCGGACGGCATGCCGTGATGTTTACGACCCGGACGATGAGGAATTTGACAAGGACAACGACGAAGATGACACGCATGATGATGGTGATGATGAGGGAGACAAGAAAGCGGGGGCCATCCTGGATCCGAAAAGCCCATACTGGACTCTGACCAGGGTCTGTCGGGTTTGGCGCGATGTTATGCTTTCCGACGCAAGCATCTGGGCCCAGCTGCATTTCCGCATTTATTGGTTGGACCAGGTATACATACAGCGAGATTTTGAGACGCCAGTCCTCACAGCTCTCTCACGTGCCGGACAAAATCCCCTCGACATAAGCTTCGACATATCTGATATGATGATATCATCTTCCACCGCCGAAGTAATTGAACCTACGCCCGAGATGCGCGCATTGCGCGATAAACGGCAGAGGGCGGTGTTTGGACGTATCTGCGCCGCAGCGGAACAATGGACTCGTGCATCTCTGACTTTGATTGTCTGGGGCCAGGAGAGAGTACCGTCTCTCCTGCAGCGTTACGGCGTACCATCCATGGTTCACAACCGACTCGTCCTGCTCGAACAGCTCACATTGTTCGCTGCGGGCCATCCCTGGTGTAGCTTCCCTTCTGACA
Source organism: Hymenopellis radicata (assembly GCA_015501595.1). Taxonomy (NCBI): domain Eukaryota; kingdom Fungi; phylum Basidiomycota; class Agaricomycetes; order Agaricales; family Physalacriaceae; genus Hymenopellis; species Hymenopellis radicata. The sequence continues at coordinate 101,661 of JADNRX010000098.1, forward strand.
GACTCGGCTTTGGGCTCTGTCCATCCCTCCGACGTGTTACATTAAAAAATGCATTTTGCGCCGACCTTCCCTGGCAGCAGATTACTCATCTGCATATTGAGACCTTTCGCGACAAAGACGACGGCCACGAACTCTCGTACCTGGATGTCATCCGATCCTGTCGCGTTCTACGCGCCTTAAAGGTGCGAACGCGTTACTTCGATATATTCCGCGGCACCCCCGTCAACATCCCCACACTGCGATCGTTAGATACCAACTTCTGCGACATAGTTCATGCGCTCGTTGTGCCGAATCTCTTGGAACTCAGTGTTCCAAACTGTGAGTGGGAAGACGAGCTGAGGGTTGATTATGGATTGGTGGCTCTCATCGGGCGGTCAAAGTGCTCAGCCTCCCTTACTTGTCTACGCCTCATTGGTATCACCTTATCCAACGCGCTCGACTCTACACTTACCCAAGCACTTACGAATTTGGAGCATTTCGCGACATCGGTGGATTTAGACATACCTGAAGAGGGTTCTGATGTACATCTTCGGAACACGGTCCTCCTCCTTCGCCGTCTTACTCCCCCAGATATCATTTGGCCCAGATTGCGGACCCTCAGTATCGATGTCTCTGGATATACGAATGAGAGCCCTTAGCTTGATGATGAGTTGAACAGGATGTTGAAATACAGGTCTGAGCGTCGTCCGAGTGGTGCTGTACGACTGGAGTCCTTCAGATTGAATGTCGAAGCGGATGAGTTGTACGACCTCGACGTGGTAGGCGATGATGGTGTATTTCGCATGAAGAGTGCAACTGTCACATCAGGGGAACCAAATTTCCCCGGCTGAGGAAATATCTGAGGAAATCGTTCGAGGAAATTCAATTTCCTCAGTATGTTCCCGGGCCGAGGAAATCAGATTACCTCGAATGGGGAAAGTTCTGAGGAAATCAAATTTCCTCGGCCGTTTCCTCAGCTGAGGTAAGCGGATTTCCTCAGTTGCTTTCGTCAGCGGCTTTCTCGGTGATTTCCTCAGCGGAGGAAGTTGGATTTCCTGAGCTGAGGAAATCACTGAGGAACTCAGATTTCCTCATTGATTTCCTCCTTATAGTTCCTCAGTATATAAGAGTTTAAATATCATATTTTATTGTGTAATTTATTCTGTTCAAGGAATTGCTACAGAGGAAATTTGTGAGGAATTCAACGAGGAAATCTGAGTTCCTCAGTGATTTCCTCAGCTCAGGAAATCCAACTTCCTCCGCTGAGGAAATCACCGAGGAAGCCACTGACGAAAGTAACCGAGGAAATCCGCTTACCTCAGCTGAGGAAACGGCCGAGGAAATTTGATTTCCTCAGAACTTTCCTCATTCGAGGAAACCTGATTTCCTCGGCCCGGGAACATACTGAGGAAATTGAATTTCCTCAAACGATTTCCTCAGATATTTCCTCAGCTGGGGAAATTTGATTCCCCTGATGTGTGTGAACCTGAAGGAACTGGAGAAGCTGCGAGATGGGGGAATGGACATACGCATATGCATTAAGACGCGTTGCGCAATGGAGGGTCAAAGTTATACCAGGCTTTCATTTGGGCAATAGATACATGTCGTAACTGAATTGTGGTTGACTTTGTACAGACTAGCATACTCGATGAGGCATCGATAAGAATACCAGCGCGGATAATGTGAAGGCGGAATAAATTATGGCCAGCACGCCCAGAATCAGAGGCATGGGAATGTTGCTCATCTCGAGTCGTTGGACCAAGTCAGCATTCCCGAGTACTCAGGGATGTGGCGCAAGTTTTGCCTGCATGAGGCACTGGGGTGAGTTCTCGCTAAAACGTTATGCGGGCTTCAATTTATCATTTAAGTGAGGAAATTCGAGTGTGGCGCACCCCTCCTTGTCTCATCGGCCGACTAGCTCAGCTGGTTAGAGCGTCGTGCTAATACAGAAGGTGTTAACGCGAAGGTCTTGGGTTCGATCCCCACGTTGGCCAGTATCCGAGTGTATGATGATACTTTTGCTTTGACAATTTTGTCAAGCTCTCTGAAGAATTACGCCAGTGACTGCAGCTGCCGCAGTCATGAATTGCAATATTGTTGTAACTTGTAAGCTTAACCATACATGTTGCCGAAATCTACTCTTGATATTCTCTGCATCATACCTGGCGAATTTACTGTAGTACACATGAATCGAAATCTTCATTCCATCATTCATCAAAACCTGCAGCGCCTCTTCCGTATCCGAGAATCACTTAGGTGATGAATCCTAGGCCTTATCATCCGAGCACTGCGCAAAGATCCCAAACCTAAACATTCTCAGCTTTTCCACACCCGAACCGCTTCCGACATTCCAACGTGACTGGAGAACTTTGACAAGCTCATCCTGCTATTCAAGATACAGAAAAATACAACCTCTCCAAATGCCTGGAGAGGTTGACGGAAAGATGATGAAGGAAGGGCGGCTAAAGCATGGAGAGAAGGGCCATGATGCCCATGGCATCTGGGGTAGCATCAAAATGGGACATTTTTGCCCGGATTTCGAGCTTCGCAAGATTCTTGGTGAGTGAGAGAAGAGCGGACAGGTTGATCGTAGTACCAGTTTAAAAAATGGAGAAATGGTTCCCCACGTCGTAGTCTCCGGAATAGTCGACCCCAAGGCGCGGTTTTGAGGGCACAAAGCGGTACCACTGACGACGCGTCCTCGAGGGGACGTCGGGCGGCAAAATCAACCTGGAGCGTGGGTTGCGCTTATGGGAGATTCGTCTCGGTGATTAATGGGTCATGGAGGACGACAGTTCGCAAACTCAGATACTGAGTGAATTCAGTCGAGAAACGAGGAGGAAAAGTGTTTTCCCACACTGATGTCTAGTCGAGGATAGCTGTCACACAAGATGTCGAGAGTGAATTCGGCGGTGTTGTAGTAAAGGGTCGTTTTCGTAAGTTGCACCAGCGAGATGAATGCGCACGGATGCGCGCCATCAAATGTCGAACATGAGGATCATCGCCGTATGTGACGGCGACTCTAACCCTTAGAGGATGCGCGTCTAAACGATGAAGGATTGTATCGAGGGCAGAAGTGGGAGGAAAAGTTGGTCGGAGAGCTACATCGATGGATGACCAGAGGGGCGAGCAGGATGGTGCGCCATTTACCTGAGGCATAATCCAATGGATATGAGTGCTATAAAAGGTGTGGAGCCATCCATGGAGGGCGCACGCGTGCTGGAATATTTCCATCAGCAGCTCAGGTGGAAAATGGCGGATTGGGGACAGGAGCGACTTGAAGTCGTGTGTTTATTCCTTTCCTCTGTAGCTCTACACGTCGCGTCCACAATATCCGTATCGTCTTGGATTGCTCGAAGCACGGTATTATTAACGTAGTCAGCCTCATCCTCTGACGGTGGCTCATGTGTCGTCCGAAGTCTATGCAGATGATGGGGATGGAAATAAAGGGAGTGGTATTCGACAAGACGAGACTGGTAGGTAGCTGTGCGGCAATTTAGACATTCCATAGGGCCAACCTCAGAACTGTATCGCTTGTTCGGCTGTTCAGCTTCGGGACAGGGTGCGCGATACGCGACTCACCGTAACGTCGTGGTGGGAAGAACGCAGTCAAGTCCACGTGACGTCACGGTCACTCACCTTTTGGAAACAGTCATGGCCTTGAATACCTCGCCGTTGCGCCGTTTCCGACCAAGAATCACTCGCCAGACGTTGGTGTCAGAGCACCCGCCCTGCTTTGGCGTGTATACAAATATGGGCGTGCGACGCGTCTGGTATGCGCTGTGAGACGGTGCTTTGTATCGAATCTGGGCCTGTTTTCTTTCTTTCCTCCAACCATCATGGCCATCGACCAGACGCCTCCCGACATTGTCCAGCCCACATCCTCCGCTGACCGTGAGAAGACATCCGACGTAGGAGAAAGTGCGCCTGATTGGGCTCAGGTCAGCGACAGGCCAAAGTATGATGGTCATCAACGAGGACGCGGACGTGGCCGTGGTGGAATGAACAACGCGTCGCGTAATTGAGAGTCCAGTGGACCGCGCAAGGAGTGGCACGAGGAATGGAAGGATCTCGAGGACTACATTCATCCAGGAGGCTATAATCCGTATGATTTGTCCCTAGTATTCTCTGAGAGAAATGGCTGATGTTTCCGTTAGGAACACACCTGTAACGGATCGGGTCCGCTCTGCAGCTATGGGCTTTGCGAGGAACCGTATGTGACCGCGCGAATTTGATTCGAATGCCTCTATGACTGTTCGTGATCAGTGGGACCAAGTACGCTTCTGTATACATTTCTCCGTTCCATTCTTATTCAAGATTAGTTCCAAATCTTCATCATTATCATGAATATGCCCATCTGGAACAAAGTGGTTGAAGGCGCGCCCGAAGATCAAGACGATGGCGCAGACTTTGGAGATGAACGTTATCAGGCGCGATGACTTTCGCGGCCAGAATATCAAGAAACCGCTCAAACCTCGCCCTCCTTACGCGAACTATGCCAAAGCCCCCACCGTCGTCCATTCCGACGAGGAAATTCAGGATCTGTTGCAAAGTGCCGATGCTGAAAAGAATGAGAAGCTCTTTGATTTTTGCGACAATCCCGAGAAGATGGTCCCCATCTTTCTTTCCTCCTACATGATTGACCAAGGCATCTACTATGTATCTTTCTGTTTCTCGCCTTTCCTTCCCCTCAACGATTTCTGTCAGTTCCGATCGCTTCTTGTTTACGATTTCTCGACTGGTCCGCTTCTTCCTAAACTACTTGCTCAAAAACGACGTATTGGACGGTAGAGCGGACGAATTGAAAAATTCGCTCAAAGTCGCGGACCTTGCCATTGTTCAGACTTCCAAGATTGCAAAGGCCCTCCCTGACGCTCTCCATAACGCACTCTCGCCTTCGTTCTCGTCCAAAGTCACTCCGGAAGAGGACGCGTTTACGAGATCCCTCCAGGAGCAAGGTGTCGAATTTGTTAGCATCGACGTAGAGATTGCTGCTGTGAAGGATGTAATGGAGGATAATGTCGATGCAGAGGACGGTGGATGGGCATTCCAACGACGGATTGGAAACTTCCCGCGAGAAGACCCTTTCTACGTTGCTGGAGTGACAGCTCCCATTCTCAGCGTCACTCATACTACTGGCGTCGTCGAAAGCTCTACCCGGCGCGTCACGGCTATTGTTCATCCCGCTGATGCGGCGTCGTCAGAGCTTTCGAGCAAGTTTTCTAAGATTGTCCTCAGTCCGTGGCCCGACGCCCGGGTGAATCACCCCATCATTGAGGAGACTTCCAAAGGACACGGTCTGGCAGAAGACGAGGGCTCGGCTCCGGGTGCACATAACCCGTGGAAAGATGATATCGCGATCCTAGTGGAGGATGAGACTGCAGCGGTATTAAAGGTGGGCATGGGACTGGAGGGTATGTTTGTCCAGATGGTCCGCCGCGATGGTGTTGACGGGGAGGCGGGGATGTGGTGTCTGCGCAAGCTTGTGGCGACCTTGCCGAGCTATTATATATTGTCTGATGAGGTTTGGATGAGGTGGTTGAGTTGCACCCCGATTTTTGAGTTGATCTATACTGTAGTAATCTGTTGTTTTGATCTTGTTGTCGAAATCATTCTGTATCTGTAGAACACTTCTCATGGAGAGCAAGGGTAAACTCGAGCCAAGTCTCAATGTGTAAAGTTTCATTGCATGTGAGTAAATAGCAACGGACCAAGTTACGTACTAGTGGTCGATCACCAAAGTGTTTCTTTCCAAACCACCATCTTCAGCCGCGTCATTGGGCTCTCCAACGTGCCCACCAAAGTCGTTTATCACTGCGAGAAGTCTTGATATCTTATAGGGCATCCAGGTGCGTATTGACGCCTTCTCAAAAACGCGTTCTTACCTTTTCTTTTAGTGGGCAGTGGACACCTGGTGGACACTTCAAATTTCCTGTTGTTCGAGTCAGTCGGCGTCCAGGATGCAGCAGATTGCGTCCCAATGCACCAATTGTGGTGCTTTCACAAGACGGAGTCTCCATCACGAAGAGGAGTACCAGAGCTCTGTGGTCCTTGAACGGCTCCGTACCTCGAACCTCCCAGCAACGGATGAGGAGATCTCCCACATACGACACACCATCTTATCCACTGTCTCCGACGAAATATCATCCATTGATTCCAAAGTCGCATCCCTGCATGAGGCCATCAGGTCGATGGAGGAAGAGCGAGAGAGGTTGAAAACCGTCCAGAAGAAGTACACCAACCTCGTTTCCTTGCATCGCACTCTCCCCTCGGAAATCTGGTCGGAAATATTCCTGCACACGCTTTCTAGTGCCTCTGATTCCAACGCATTCAACGTGTCTGGGTCTATATGGCAGTTCAGCCACGTCTGCCAGAGATGGCGAAACGTCGCTTTATCCCTTCGTTCGTTTTGGTCAACTATGACTCTTCGTTTGCCGGAAGCGGCGCAGCATGAAGGAGATGTGCAGCGCTTGGAGGCAGTTATTCAACGTTCCCATCAGGGACCACTAGACGTTTCCCTCACAACACGCTATAACAGCCAGACACCCATCCCTAATCCCTCTATCCTAAAGCGCATCCTCGACATCGTCCTAGCAGAATCGCACCGGTGGCGAAAGTTATATCTATCAGATTTCCCAAGGAGTTTGAATACGCTCTATGTGCCACTTCATAATCGGCTTTCTCGCCTCGAGTCATTATCCCTTTATGATGTTCCGGAGGAAGAATTAGCAGTGTCTGTCTTCGAACATTGTCCACGTCTTACGAAATTGAGTCTTGGTGGAGGTACGCTGGGCATTGAATTTCCGTGGGATCAAATCACGGAGCTCGACCTTTCTCGTATGGACTTAGATGGTGACGAGGAGGAGCGCAAATCATGTATGCGTTTGATTGGACAGTGTCCATATCTTGAAACCCTCTCTATGCCTGAGTGGGGTTCGAGGGATGATCAATCGGCGTACACGCCGATTACCTGCTCCAACATGCACCAGCTCGATACCATGTCGATGCCCGTCGTCAATACTCTTACGCTTCCTCATCTGCGGGAGGCTTCCCTTCATCTGGACCCTGTCACGCTTCACTACGATGCCCTGTATTCATTTGAACGACTACTCATTCGTTCCAATTGTTTAGGCGCCCTCACCAGACTCTCGCTTAGCAGTCTGCCGCTTGCTGCCTCGCCCGAGCATAGCCTGCATTCTATCCTTTCCCAGACACACAGTCTTGCCTTCCTCGACCTATCAGTAGCCATAGCGGATTATGATGCTGAAACGGATGTTAGCGACCGGGAACAAATAGTAGCGATCGTGAAATCCCTTGCGCCTACCGAATCTGTCACTTTCCTTCCCCTCCTTTCGTCTCTCCGCATTCGGGTGTATAACCACTGTGACTCGCAGAGGCTACTGTATTTTGGACCTGTCGGTAGTTTTGCTTCGACAGTCGAGACCCGGTGGAAAGGAGACCAGACTCGCGGCCTAGCAAGGCTTAAGACATGCCACTTTTCTGTACACGCGCGGCATTTGATGCCAAACCGCATATATCGGGATGGTTGGAGGCCCGTCGCAGGTATCTTCAATGAAGCGGAAAGGTTTATCTTCAAGGCCCTAGTTGACGATGGGATGGACCTCGCTATACGGGTTACATCAAGTTTGACTGAAAGCTTTCCAGGCAATAGCGTGGTTTTTGCAGTTTCCAGGTGACTTGTGCGTTTCGGGAACTTAACAACACCTTGAAGGTAGAGATCTCATGATAGTGGATGACTTTTTCTGAATCCGTATATCAGGAGTATTTTAATGTCTTGAATTTTGGATGTCGTACAACTTGGACATAGACGGGCAACGGGGACCTGTTCCTTCTCCACAGTCACTATCTATGTCTTGAACATACTCCTTTCGATGTATATGCTAGCAAAACTTTAAACACGGAACCGTTACTGTACGGAGGATCCATGAACTGTTGAGAACCCACTTGGTTTGCTGCCGTTCGACCACGTGCCATCACTATTTCTTACTTCCGACCATCATGTTGGCAAACTCTTGTTAACCCGTTCAACACCAAAAATACCTTTGGAATCCTTTCGACTCTGACAAAAATCCAGCTTGGTGTGTAGCTCACTAGCTTTTACGCGTCATTGTCTAATCCTAGCTGTAGACGCGTCGCCTGCTCTTCGTCATTCGTGTCACGCCATGTCAGTGTCGCTGTACACATAATGTGGGACTGTTTCCAAGCCTAGTCTTCAGTATACCAACGAACTCGAAACGTCCTCCCTGCTCTACAACCTTCGCGCATCCAATTTCTCCGCAACAGACCAAGAGTCTTCCCATATCCATCTGAACCCAACATGGACGCGGATATATCCTCCATAATCGCCGAAATCAGGTCCCTCCAGCAGGAACGAGATGCGTCAACGACTGCACGAAAAACCTGCCGAGGTCTAATTTCCCCTTGTCGCGCTGTACCCCCGGCGTGAACTCTTGGGAACAAATCGTTCACGAGGATGGGCAGATTGGTGACGAGGAGTTCACTGTTTCCGACCCGACTTGTTCCCATTTGGGACTTGACCAAAGTGTGCCGGACCTGGCGCGCCGTCGCCGTATCGCTTCACTTGACCTGGACAAAGTTGCATCTCGAATTCCCCAAAGACAACGAGACGGAGCAGGACGTGCAGGCCTCGGAAGTGGCTCTCCAGCGCTCTGGAAAGCATCCTTTGGACATTATACTCAAAAGCGGCTATAATACCCCCGACTTCGAGTCCTCCTTTCGCAACCGGATGCTTGCGATGGTCCATGCAGAAATCGCATCGATGGCGGGATGCGCGTTTGGCGGACTGACATATGAACTCGGATATCCCTGTACGAGCCGCTTCGCGGCCGACTTCCCATGCTCGAATCGTTGAACCTATATCTCTCGGGCGATTTCCCCATCCGCATACCAATGGAGCAGCGATCTGTTCTCACTATTTTCAACGACTGTCCGCAGCTTACGAAAGTGGTCCTGACCGGAACGCAGTGCAAGGCGAAGTTTGTTGACTTTCGACAACAGGATTTACATACTTAGTACCGTTTTACGGGATCTTACCGTGCCCGCCGTGCGATGTACGTCGTGCAATATCGATTCCTTCTAGTCTTATGGGATTGTCACAGAGCAACGCGGCATGCCATTCATGAATCCACAGCCTTGCATCAACTGTGCAAATGGCATTGTCCTTGGCCGTGGAGAATATTACCAACGCCGATTTCAAGACTCTTTTGAGCGCCTTCGCAAAACCAATGAAGTACCCACGGACGCTGAAGTTCCCGGAAAAACATTGCGTCCATCATTGACGCCATCTCGCCTGAGATCTCTCTCGTCGATGCTGCACTCCGTCAGTTCCAAGAGGAGCGCAAAGTCCTACACGACCCAGCTGAAATCTTCCCGTCGCCGTCTCCCTCCAGAGGTCCTTCGCGAAATATTCCGGACGGCATGCCGTGATGTTTACGACCTGGACGATGAGGAATTTGAGAAAGACGACGATGTGCTGAGACGCATGATGATGATGATGCTGAGGGAGACGAGAAAGCGGGGGCCTCAGTTGACAGTCGATCGCGTAGTAAGACAGGCGCGGGTCAGAGATGTCGTATTTAGACTCCGCTTCTTTACTCTTACCATCATCAGTGACGCTTTGGTATGGACGACGATACTAACACTCAGGACGCCTCAGTGGTGGCAGTGGCAGGAGGGCCCGAAACAAAACAACCGAGACTTAACGTCGCTGGCAGAGCTTTGTTGAAAGGTGAGTGCAGTCTCAATTTCCTAGCCCTCACTCACACCGAGTGACACAGATTTCCTTCAAACTGTGTCCAGCGCTCCTACCGTCGCCCAGAAAGAGGAACTACTCGTCAAGATTTTGGCCTTGGGCAATGAACACTACAATATCGGCAAGCTCTCGAACTGGTTCGTGAAGGCTAGATACCGGCGCCATAAGGGTAACCGTACGTGGATATTCTACTTATCACGCTATTTTGACTTCGCCATTGGTTTTAGAATTCAATCTCACTGATCAGGCCGTCGAGACGCTCAAGTTCCTTCTTCACGTGAACCCAGACCCGACCGAAGACACGATGCGCGCATGGGCAGGTATTCTGGACGCTCAAGTCGAATCAGTTCGCTCTTGGGTTGCGCGATCACAGGAAGCACCCGAAAACTCGATAGGCCCTCCTTTCAACTCGTTACCGCCTCCGCCGCCCACCGTCTCTCAGACGCCGGTGCTGCGGGACTCTACTAATGCGCCGGGTACGCTGCTTCTCTGTTGAATCACTTGGAGATCTCAGTTTCTATGCAGAGCCTACTAATTACCTTGAGCTGTGGTTTCGTGAAACACCTTATCCGACAGACGATAATCTCAAGCTATGGGCGTCCAATCTCGGCCTCACATTCGAAGTTGTTCGCAAATGGGTGCATGCACAAAGGACTCTACCAGACTCTCGAGATCTGTTCTTTGATTACAAAGTCGAAAACCGAGGATATACGCAGGACCACTTGAACTCGCATACGCAAACGGACGTGTTAGCAATGAACGCACCTTTCCCTCTTCCGCCCGCTCTCGTACTTCCAAAGGCTCCTCCCGTATGGCGAATCGTAGTACGTTGTTTGTTTCTAATCCGGTCTTTTTCGACTCAAGAGGCGTCTGAAGAAACCGCCAGTGAAACCCGTTGATCAAAACACACGTCTTCTGTTCGACATTGCGGAGAAAATGGATCTTGACGACCCGCCTACGACCCACGCTCTTTCTACTAGTCTATCCGAACCTGGACCTTGCGGTCAGCCGCCGTCGGAACTACAGCCCCAGGAATCAAGCTCTAAAAGTATGACCCGTGAACAATTTCAGAGTAGCTTTGGACCTATAGAGATCAAGATGAGGCGCTTTATGGACCAAGTGGGGCAGGGCGCGTTGGAGACAGAAGGCTGGGATAAAGGTACATTCCTTATCGATGTTTCTTCGTGGTACCGGTGTTAACGCGTTCGCTTGTAGCGTTCGTTCCCGAACGATTTCAAGTTATCGCTTCCGCTTTGTGACCTTTAGACTTGTCCCTTTCGCATTGCTATCTGCCGCTGTTGTGTTATTGTCTTCGCTTTCTCTAGTCACTGCCGCCGCTTGTACTTCAGCTGTTGTATAATCATGATGCATGATAATCCAAACTTCAACAGAGTGGTCCCAATTCTCATCTCCGAAGAGATTAATTACTGGGTGCCAAAAACACGGAATCTTCTGCCACTTCTTCTAATCAATTCGCTGTTGGCGAACCGCCCGGCAGCAATAATGTGGCGCAACCACTTTCATGGCCGACTAGCTCAGTTGGTTAGAGCGTCGTGCTAATATCAGTTCTACTGCAACTGGTTTGACGCGAAGGTCTTGGGTTCGACCCCCACGTTGGCCATGGAGGCATGGTAGTTTTATTTTTAATCTTTGTGGCGCAGTACTCAGTAATAAACCAGGCTTCAAGAATCAACACAATAGTTTCTGTGCCCGAATCTCAGGCCTCAGGCCTCAGGGACTGTGGTCCACAACAGGCATACTACAGAGTGTGTCTTGCCATTTGTTGAATGGAACGTAGATGATGTCTCCTAGCTCAACTTAGCAGTGGGCGCGCCGCCAAGCAGTCAAATACGAATGGGTACACCAGTAGGTACCGCTGTTCCGTCGATGATGGTCGGGGAAGTGTTCACCCGCACAAGAGGGATTGGAACGAAGTCCTACTTTGATGACTCCAGTTCACAAGCCTTGAGCATTCTTCTCCCTTAGAAGAAACGATTGAATTCACAAGTAACGGTAACTTCTTGAGCACCTCATATGAGAACAGTGTATCCTTCAAGTTCCCACTGGCCAAGCAGCTTTGAGTTTCTTCTTGACCGGTTCATTGGAGAGGAGGTGGAAGAACCCTAGCGTCATAGCCGTGTCCGCACCTGCAATGAGAAGGAGCATGGCCTGTGCAAGTCTCGTAAACCAATAATCTGACAGTGAAGATATCAAACGAACCTCGCCTTCTTCGATGGAACTTGTCCCAGCTTGATCGACTCAGGCGTAACGAAACGACTCGTGCTCCGCCTCCCGTAATATTTCTGGATCTTTCAAAATTCCATTGACCTGCGCCTCGAGAAACGCTTTCATGTAAGCGAGACCTCCGAGGTCAGGATTGATCATAACGCCCAGCCAATCCGGGATTTGATGTACTTTGTACGCGGAGGACTCTGGGAAGTACAGAGCTGCCGTCATCACGGCTAATGTATGTCGGAAACGTAGCGAGCAGTTGGAGATGAACTCACCTTTTTCTGGAGAACATTATCCAGCTTCAAGATTGAGGATTCCCCGCCGCCGCTTCTTCGACGTCAATGATTCCGAAAGTCGAGTCGTCTTACCCGAAGTGGGCGTAAAGGGCCAGGTCCTTGGTGAAGCCCGAATGGGGAGGGTAGATGGCGAAATACGCTTCGGGGTAGAAAAGTGTAGCTAAAATCGAGGCCTGTACTGGTTGGGAGACGTGGTCCGGGAAAAGCCTTCAGCGGGTGAAGGCACAATCTGTAGAAGAGGACATAAAGAAGGCCAAAAAAGACAACGAGGCCGACAATCTGGAGATAGGATAACTGCTTAAACGAGTCGCTAAACATGACGGTATATTGAGGGCCATGTCGTAGCGCGAGGACATGGGAAAGAAAGAAGGAATTAGGATGCGTCCGAGGGTGCATCACAGTTCGTCCAGGTCAGTTGCCCAAGTGAAGTCGACATTGACAGCTGTGATTGAAGCACGTTGCGCCGGGAAACGCGGATGGATGTCAAGGCAAGAGCGCGTTTATCTTTCAAAGTTTTCCCATCGACTCCGTCGATCATGCGGTATGCACACCCAATTAAAGTGTCTGGATTCTAATACGTTCAAAACTCTATGCACTCGTTAGTCCTGACGCACATGTTGAACGCAGACTGACCTAGTACTACGTCCTGGCAGTGACCCATCACGTTCATCATCTTCCTTGCGCTGCTCGTTTCAGATAAATAATGGATAATACTCACAGCCTCCTTGTTGTGATTACGATAGCATCTCTACACTGGAGCAATGTACATCACTAGAACAACAAAAACTAGGTGTAATAAATTAAGCTAGGATCATAGAAAGGAACATCAGTGGCATTAATAAGCCAGAACTTAGTCCGATGTGTGGCGCAGAGTTGCCCGAGGTAGTCGCGCTGGCAGCCGCACTGGTCCCAGTGGAAGTAGACGATCTAGAAAGAACGCGAATGAGCACTGAGGATAGTGACATTTAAACTTTACACACCTAGTAGTCGTGGTAGAAGTAGAAGTAGAACCAGCACCAGAACCAGAACCTGCACCTGCACCTGCACCTGAGCCCGAATTCGACGAGGAAGAGTTGCCACCATTATCATTACTTCCATTGTCTCCATTGTCGGTGGATAGCAGGATGCTATCCGGAGTCACAGTAGTGCCGTCGCCAGTGCCGGCGGAGTTCTGGTACGCGCTGTCGGCGCTGAGAAGCGCCACCGACTTGGTCTCCCAGCCGTTCGACTTCATGACGGGGAACGCATCCATGAAAGCCTGCACGGTGTCATCGGTGAGTTCGTGCTCGAGGATAATAAGACCGGGGCTCTTGGGTCCTGCGTATCGCTGTGAGGAGGTGTTGATCGGAGAATCATGTGGCTTACCAGTGATCCACTGGGTCATGGACGCGTTGATGGCCTGCATGGTCGTACCGTTGGTCGCCATGCTCCAATCTTCGGTACTGACAAACGGTTAGATAGGCCCGCGTGTAAACTGTTAGGGGTGAAACACTTACTCTTGGTTCCAGATAATGACTTTCATTCCGAAGATCTGTTTGTTCAGTCTAATTGAATTTCTGTCTGTCGAATTTAACAGATGGCAGCTCACCTCCTCTGCGATCGCCCTCACTCTGTTATCAGAGTCGCCGTAAGGAGGACGCCAGAACTTGGGCACTCGGCCACCGGTCGAGTTGTGGATGATCTCCATCGTCCAACCAAGCTGCAACAAGTTAGAGAGGATCTCCACGAGGACATCAGGGCGACATGTACCTGCGCAACGACCTGTTCGTTAGTCTGAGTCGTCATGTACGGATGCGTGTATGTGTGCACAGCGATATCTCCGCCTTGCTCGAGAATGGCCAAAAATTGGTCCGGCTCATTGCGAATGTTGATACCGATGAGGAAATGCGTAGCCGTCTCATCTTGCTCAGTCAGGAATTGGATGAGTTTCGTGGTACCCTGTGTGACGATCAAATTTCAGTGAATAGATTGGCGTGTGGAGAGGGGATAACGTACGGCCGCAGGTCCATCGTCGAAGCCGATACCGACGTGGCCATCGGGCGCATCCCAAACATCGTCGGGATTTCTGCACTTGTACGTTGCAGAGCAAACCGCTGCGCTCATGGGGTCAAGACCGTTCGGGTAAGTCGGGGAACCGCCAGTACTGGTTGAAGGTGGGATGTCGGGAATTTTTCCAGCTTTTACGGCGGCGTCGAGCGCGTCCTTCCACGCCTGGGGCATCTGAGCCGGATCGGGGGTGGTCGTCGGATACGCCGCGGACCACGCTGGACGTGTCCACATTAGTCAAGAGAGATAAGAAGTAGTACGCGATAACGAACTGCTGGAGCCCACTTCAGGATATTCGGTGCCATCGTTAGAGATGCGCTTGAAGAGGCCGTGGACGGGGTGGTCTCTTTCTTGATACCAGGTGCCAGTGCGACGGCCAGGGAGATGGATGGGGGAGTGCGATAAGGCAGAGGAGGCGAAAGCTAATAGAAGGGGTAAAGAACGTAGCATAGTCAAAGGAGCGACGGTGGACGAGAGCAAAAAGAAAGGAAAAGATGTCCGAAGGGTTTGGGCAGGGAATAGAGTCTATAAGTAGGCCTGCCAGGGTATGATTGATTTTTCCGGGGCCGGGGACTTGAAACCGTGTCTGATGTGGTACGAGCGCGCTTCATGGGCGCGTCTAAACCGTCGGCATTTATATGGCGGATTGGCAATCCTCCATATCGACCACAGAACTGTTATACGGTGGGTTTAAGGCCTGCACATTGTCGATCGCGACGATCTCCTAAATCCGCTAGACTTTTTGTCAATACGAAATACCTTGTACGCTGACAGGAGTCTCGAGAAGGAATATTAGCACATAATTCTCCTTGAAGTTGTCGGTATTCTTTGCCCATATGCGCCGGCAGTGTGAACCAGATGCGAAACCTTTTCCCCTTCGATGGAGACAGATGGAGACGCGAGTTCGTTTCAAAGAACCGAAGCCGCAAAGATCGCCCGAGCGGATGTATTGTTGGGTGTAACCGAGCAAGTAGCGCGGCCTGATAGAGCCGATGGTGATGCCTCCCGCATCTGCTCTTTTCGACTGGGTACAGTCGGGAAAGGTGTTACTTATACATGAGAGTGGCCCAGAGAAGTACTCGGGGCGAGGAAATGTCCATAAATCATTTGAATCAGAATAGTGGGAGGACAAGTGACGGGCCGGAGCGGACATGAGCAAGGAGCGGACATTGAGCGGACATGAGCAAAGCTGGATATTGTTTTGAGGGTTCCGCTCCACGAGCCACGCGAAACGCACGTGGCTTGCCATGCTCTTATCTGAGGCCCGGCTTGGGCCGGCGGCAGTCAACTGCTGCTCACTGACAACTGATATCAAACTGATACATATGCTTAATAAAGTGCTCAAATGCTGCCTTGGACCCTTGCTTTGTTGACGCTCTGGCTCGCGCAATCGAAGACATAATTTTAATCTTACTATGACTCAAAAACCTGCACGGAGAGCAACATCTCTCATTCTGAACCTCGCCAACGATGCTCGACGACACAGACTTTCAAAAATCTTCGAGCTCCGATTCCGCGGATACCTCGCTCGCGATGCCTGCTCTCGAGATGCATCCTACAGCTGTCCCGCTCGAACACGATCTTCGCTCATCTCAGCAGCCTATTGTTCCATCTCATGCTTCTTCGTTGCCTCCAATGGTCCATTTCCCGCTTTGAAACCTGTCATCAATTCATCTCGTCTTCGTGTAGGACCGCGGATTCGATGCCTGGGCTTATCTCGCCTGCGCGTGGCTCATCGAATTCCTCGTCTGGTAAATCGCCCCACATCCACTCCCGACTCCGAGTCTCTAACCCAATCATCGACAGGTCCTACCCCTTCTCCTTTGGTGTCTTCCTCAACCACTACACGACACACGAGTTCTCGCATGTCCCGCCGTCCACCCTTACCCTCGTCGGATCAACATGCACAGGCCTCATGTACTTTTCCTCCCTTATCATGGTGCCGGTAATGAATAGATACCCGTGGCATAAGAAGACGATCATGTACGTCGGCGTGGTTCTCTGCATCGCAGGTCTAGTGGGAGCTGCGTTCGCCAAGAAGGCATGGCATTTGATCCTCACGCAAGGTGTTACATACGCGCTAGGCGGGAGTACGTGTCTTGCATTTGTCGCGAGAGATGACTGATGAAATAGGCATGCTCTATTTTCCTGTCATGACTTATCTCTGGGAATGGTTCTCCGAAAAGAAAGGCTTGGTAAGTTCGTAACATCGAAGCTGAAGAGACGTTCATTTCTTCGCAGGCCAATGGATTAATCTATTCAGGGACTGGTCTGTGTGGCGTTCTTGACGAGGTTCTCTTCTCATTTCTTTAGGAATCGGCGGTGTCGTCACCCCTCTGGCGGTTGAGGCTCTTCTAAATCGATATGGCTCGAAAACGACATTGCTCGCTATGGTATGACTTTTGCGCTGGAACAAGTGACACGCTTTGCTTATACAAATCACACATAGGGTATCAGCTTCTCTCTCATCATTCCCGCATTTGTCTACATCAGGCCCCGTGTGCCGATATCGCGTGTAGTAAGGCCTAAAGCACTAGACACTCAGTTCCTCCGTTATACCCCATTCTGGATTCTGTTCTTGGCGAACGCGCTGCAAGGTCTAGGGACGTTTCTTCCTACTCTATACATCCCAAGTCAGTCCAGGTGTTTTCGATTTTGTCGAGAATACTCAGATGGATTTAGCCTTCGCGTCCGATCTCAATCTCGACAATGGCGGAACTATTGCATTGTCGCTTATGAACGGCAAGTATCTGATTATCTTCCTTAAAATGCAGGGAGTAACAAACTCGTCAGGTACCTTCGCCCCCGGCCTCATCTTCTTCGGCTACCTCTCCGACCACTTCGACCTGCGCATCTCCATCCTCATCTCCGCCGTCGGCTCCAGCATCGCCGTCCTCCTCATCTGGGGCTTCACCTCCAACCTGCCCTCCCTCCTCGCCTTTGCCTGCGTCTACGGCTTCCTCGGCCCGAGCTGGTGCGCCCTCTGGCCGCGCTTCGTCTCAAAGGTCACTGTGGCTGGCCCCGAAGACCCGCACGATTCGACTTCGGCGACGGTCATGTGCATCTTCATCGCTGGGCGCGGGATCGGGAACGTGCTGTCGGCGCCGATTGCGTCTGGCTTGTTGCACGCGACAGAGAACATGAGTATGCACTATGGGCTCCGCGGATATGTGGGTCTTGTTTTTCGCCGTCGTAAATCCCTTGCTGAAGTACTTGCTATAGGGACCGTTGATTTTATTCACCGGCAGCATGTTGATGGCCAGTGCGATTGGGATGACTTATCACAACTTCGAACGACCGTCTTTGCAGAGATTTTCAATACGATTAGCTGCCAGGCGGGCGTCGATGTCTATGCCTTAAGCTCCCCACCTTCTAGGTTCATTTTGGGTTCATTTGTCTTTTGGGATTAGATTCGTGTGCTTTCCTTTGGGTTTTGTTTTGACTTGGTTGTTTGTTACAAATAGATTTGATGTGCATTGTTTTTGTGGTCGTTTTCTTCTGTAGAGGATGTGGCGCGTCGCACTCACTGCTTTGAACTAGGAGGAGAAATCATCGGACATCGGTCATCGCTCGATACATACGTGTTCCATGCAAGAAATAGCAACTTGACATGCCTGTCACGGTCCCGAGCATTGAGATTCGGGTGCACACTAGGGTTGCGCAGGATACCCCCAATATCGCGCCGTTGGATATTTAACCAGTTATTAACTGTTAATAACCGGGTTAATAACACCCCAGGAGGATCAGGTGGGGGTTATTAACCTGCCAGTCATGTGATCAGTGATGGTGTAGTTGTCGGATCATCGGGACCTCATATTGTAGCATGAGCAAGGTACTTTGAGTAGAGAATGCACTGGAGACTTGAATTAGCCTTGAATTTATTTATTTTGAGGGATGAGAAGGCAAAAACGGAAGGGTGAGGGGAAAATGCGCCACATATATTAACTGTTATTAACGGTTAATAACACCCCTAAAATGGGGTATATCCCGCCGATGTTAGTAACCGGGCGGGGGAATATACTGCGCAACCCTAGTGCACACTGCATAAACTGAGAAACTCTTGTGTTGAACCCTAGTTTACTGCGCCACAGTATATAAAAAGGATTCAGAATATACTTTCAATGGCCAACGTGGGGGTCGAACCCAAGACCTTCGCGTCAAATCAATCCACAGTGGGGGTCCCAATCTGATGAACCTGTCGGGGACACGGTAGCCAAAAAGCCGACCGCCACCGCGGCGGCCGCGAGTATGATTGATGTTCGTAGGGTAAGTGGTACAAGTATGAGGATACGAATACAAACGGGCGGGCGACGAGAATACAATACTGGCGTGAAACAGTAAGAGACTGAGCCTAAGAGAAAAAATACAAGAACGCACCTGGCGGGGCACAGTAAGAGCTGAGGGATGCGAGACATCCTCGGCTGCATACCTAAGCTGCCCGCCAGGTATGGAAATCAACGATCGACCTAAGAGAAAGATGTGGCGCTGAGAGCTGACCACGTCAAAGTCTCGCTGTAAGCGAGGATAACGTCCCGAAGGCAGAAGAGTCTCACCTGGTTCATTTTGCGACCCGGTGGGTAACGAACCATAAGTACAGCATTTTAGATCTGAAGGATCTGTAATGAGTACTGTTGGTGAGGATTGCTGTGAGCATGGAAAGCGAAATGGCGTACCTCATATTGGCCTTGAGTAATCAAAAGATTAATCTCGACCAATCTGATGAACCTGTCGGGGGACACGGTAGCCAAAAAGCCGACCGCCACCGCGGCGGCCGCGAGTATGATTGATGTTCGTAAAAGTGGCTAATAAATGAGTCGGAAGATGATATCAATCATTGTTGGGTTCGGTTGAAGAGTAGTGCCTGTAGGAGAACGGGGTTCTTCCTGATATAAATCTGGAAGGTGTTTGAAGCCCAGCGTCCCGCAGCCTGAATGAGGTGGGGGGCGCATCCGTCCTCGGCCATCGCTGTCGCTCCTCCAGCTCGCATCGATTGGCCAGCAAATTGTTCGTCTGGCTCAAGGCGTCGAAGACGCTTCATGAACCAAGTTCGCGTCGGGATCTCGTTCTTTGCTGTCACCCAAAGGAAAGGATTCAGGCGCGAAATCTTGTCACGCGAGACGATGTAGCGGCGAAAGACGGGAGCGGGATTGAAATCGCCACGACGGATGATCCGTATCTTGTTGCCCTCGAAGAACCGGTCTGCCTTGTGATATGGTAGGTCGAAGCCATACCCGTCATCGAACCACGTCACTGTGGACCGGCGCGAACACTTGCGCAGGTCACGGATCGCGACGTTGTCCGGGAGCGACATTTCGCCAAGACGGAGTAAAGCCATGAAACCCGTTGTCAGCATCGCGGCGAAGAGCAAACTGTCGTGGGAAGCGTTCGGCGGAAGGTCATTGATGGTGGAAAGAATGTGCTGTCGGGCTAGAGGGAGTTTCCTCTGGATTGGAGTTCCGTACCTCTTCATGCAACCTGACAAAGATCGCGCCACTAAGATTGATTTTCGGTTCGCGCTGACACCGGGGAAATATGGTTCGAGTTTATTGCAAATCCCGGTTAAGTAGGATGCGACGGAGCGTGGCTTGATGTTCGCGCACATGTAGACAACGTTAGAATGATAGAGTGTCGGGTGTTGGTTCGACGGGGAAGTGATGCAGAGTGCAGAAGTTGAGATAAGAGTTCAAGTGGGAGTCGTAAGTCGCACTGGTGGAGATGTCGATGGCAAGTCCTAGTGCAATGGCTCTCTCATGGAGAAGCCGTTCGCGGGACCAAGGTTCCCTACGCCGTTGCCTCGGCATCCGCAATTGAACGATCTTCATTTTTGTGTTGCCCCCAGCGTAAGTCGAGGAGGTTTAAATGTGTCGATGTATAAGTTCGGCACGAGAGACTGCACGACGTCAAGGTAGTCGCGAGAGAGGGCGTCCGCTACGGTGTTCAGTTCGCCAGAGATGTGCACGACGCGTAGATCAATATTTGACCGAATACGAATATCGACCGCTGCTTTGAGGATAGGGTTGTAATCCGGTAGCGCGCGGAGGGTGTCAAAGATGTTGACTGTATTCGTGTTATCAGTAAAAATAGTTAAGCGAGCTGGGCACTCAGGTGTGGCAAAGAAGGCGAGGTTCGACTGCTCGTACCAGACGAGGGCGCCGAGAACACAGAGCGCCTCCCAAAAGAAGATCTTGTCTCGCATCAAGTCACCCGCAACAGCGCACGTGAAACCGAGGTCCATCTCCGGTACCCAAAAACCCATGCTGTCAGAGACGCGTCGCAGAAGATCACCATGTTCGCCTCTGTGAAGGGATTCCAGTCAAGATTAGCGAAGAAGAACATGCCAGACGAAGCCTCAACATGCTCTTCAAACCATGCCAAATCTTGAACGATCGCCTTGTTAAGGTAAATTGGTGCATGCGAGCGTTCTTTTCCAGACATTTTGGCGTATATGTTCGATAACGCGGGCTTGAGTAGAGGATAGACGTTCAGCGACCAGTTTATCCAACCGGTCAACTGCTCGAAGTCGTGGAGCGTCTGGCGTCGACGGGCAACGTGTGCGAATTGGTATACGTGACGGATGAGGTCAGACTTTGAATCGTCCGGAAGAGTCGCTGTCATAGCGTTCGATCAACGAGGAAGCCGATGATGACGAGAACTTCTCCCCAAACTTGCTTCTTCGCTTTGTGGGGAATGCCGAGCCAATCCCACAGTCGAGAAGTCGGACTTGATCCGTCGGATAGAATTGCTCGTACGGATCGTACCATGTCATGTCGTCGACTAAGCCTACGCTGTAGCAGTCGTCAACATAACAGCAAAGGAAGACCATGTTCAGAAGACATATCGCTATCCACACGACAAGACCCATCACCGACGCTCATGCTCTCGGAGAAGCGCGACTTCCGAAACAGGCACGCCAGTCCACGTAACGCAACCATGCGGTCTTGTCTGTCTTGCTTTCTCCCACCATGGACGTTACAACCTGCTTCAACTGCCACAACGGATGAACGGGTATCGTTCGAAATGCACCCATCACGTCAGCCTTCCAGAGGAGTAATCTCTTGCCAGGATGCAAGCTGGAGAACATCAAAAGTAACGGGATGAAAACGAGGAGAGAGTCCAAACGTATGAAACCTGACCAAGGTTTCTTAAGATCCTTCGATCGTGATCGGGATAAGATAAGATTTGTCTTAAGCTCAATCTTATCTTAATAAATATTACCCCTCCACCTGAACCTACCCTAGTGAGAAGAATGTCTTAAGTTAAAGATGTAAAAAGAATATCTTAAGATGAATTTTAAGATACAATCTTAACTGCAGATAAACGGTAAATTTCGTTCGTGTGTTACGAGCATGCCCATGCTAAATAGCACGGGTAGCATTTCGTAGAGCACGAGGATTCACTCATACCTCCCGACAATGTAACATTGTAGACAATGTTGCACCACCACAAGGCAATGAGGGAAGGGGGAAGGGATCAAGAAGGGCATTGTGCTTGTTGTTATCGTCGTTCATATGATGAACGCCTCGCGTTCTCGTCGTGCTCGATAGCACCCTTCTCTTGCTCAGAGTCGTCATCATCAATATCGTCGGTGCTTGGGCAAAGCATCGCCGGATGGAACAGAAGCAGCCTCGAAGTGGGAGTCACATTATTCGGGACCCACCGCGGTCGCCACAGCGATGCCAAGGCAATAATAACGGTAGAGATACCTGAAACGACAGTCAACATCCGCATCGCGATTGGAAGCAAAGGAAAACGTACCCATGGTAGACCTCTACAAGTCCACTATCCGATTTCCGCCTGATGAATCACGACTTGAGCCGACGGGGACGAGATCATGTTAGTAATACCAGGGAATGATGTCCGGAAGGCGACAGGCGACAGCTCGCTCAGGTCTAGCGGTGTCGGTTAGTACTGTTGTGTTGAAGACGGGGTAATGGAAAACATATGAATGAGAATAACACCCCAAGCGCCCTGGATGAAGAACTGCGTAAAGAAGCAGGAGGCGGAGAGGCTGCGCTCGATAGTATTAGTAGGCAATATCCAGGCTGGGATCATGCAGCAAGAGATGATGGCGGCGGCTACGATGGCACGACGACGTCTGACGAACTGGGATAGCCAAGCGATGATCGTTCCACCAACGCAGGCACCAGTGTTCATGAGGATACTAGCACGACTGGAGCTGTCATTGTAGCTGTCCTTCGACGAGTGGGAGTAGTAGTTGAACCAGGTCATCAAGACGATGCAGTAGACTGAATTGAATACACGTTAGCACGAACGAACACGGACTGTTCAGAACAACGTACACATCATCTTTCACTCCTTCCTGAAGACCTTCTTGAACGCAGCAGAGTGTGGGCCTCGCTTGCCCGACTTCTTCGCCTCGACGAACTGCCTCGACTCGGGAACAACAGACGGACGAATCCGACGGCAATCGAAGCACCAGCGGCTCCCCAGAAAGCAGGGTTAGGGTACGAATCTGGCGCATCACTGTTTTTAGAGCTTCGCAGCCTCATTCGAGGGCTTACGCGTCCTAAGGGGCCGTTCTCTTCGTCTCAAAGTCCCACACTCGCCTCCGTGGTGTTGTCGTCGACGACGTGGTCATGGTGAAGGAGTCGCAGTTGTCGTAATTATCGTGCAACCGTCGGTGTGGTCGTGGTGCCGTTGCCTGTGTCGTGACGAGACCGTGGCATGGTTGTCGGAAGTCGTGGTCTCGGTTGTAGGCGTGTCGTAGTCGTGGTCTTGCCGTGGTAATTGCGGCGGCGGCTTCATCATAGCAGCCTCGGCGCCATTGTGGTGGGCTTGTCCAAGTGGAAGTTGTCAATGTAAGCAAAGACAAAGAGAAAAACACGCGCCTTGAGGACGCCGCCTGCAGCAGACAGCGCGGCGTCGAGTTCATCAGTCCACTACCCTCCGGAGGTCACCATCGTCGCAGTTGAAGCTTTGCAGCCTCGTTGGAGGGCTTACGTGTCCTGCGGGGCCGCCGGGGCTCTTCAAGCCCGCGTATCCACGAAAAAAGCATAAAAAAGAGTTGGATCAAAGAAGAAGGACGCCTGGAAGACCCGCGTCCCATGGTCGGGTCGTCGGCGTCCAGACGTCGCGAGATGGTGACGGTAGAGGGTGAGATCGAACACACCAAAGTGTCTCGATCACCACCCGGATGATCGGACCGGATCTCTTTGTTGATGCCAAACAAAGCGACTCATCGCGACCATCGCCACCTCTCAGTCCTCTGTCTCTTACCACCACCATACAGTCTGGCGACGGTGGCTGGACTGCATGTCGCCGCTGTACGACGCGGCAGATGCTCGACTGTATGTCGATCGCCTTTCCTTCTATACTCCGCGATATTAGCCACCCACTGCGAGTCGCGACGACGTCCCTCGGGCCTGGGAGGATGGACCTGATAACTTTCAGCTGTAGACTGGACTTCAAAGGTCGCGTCCTTGACCACAAGCACGCTAAGCGCAAGTCTCGTGTTGCCACGAAGGAGGATGCTCAGTTCTACCGTGGAAAGGTGCGTTTCGGTGGATTGTGATATTGTTGACTGATAGACAGTATACAGCATGTTGCGTACGTCTACAAGGCCAAGCAGGAGATTCAGGGATCCAGAGTGTGAGTGATCTGGGAGAGCGTGTCTCTACCCATGCCAGTCTTCGATGCCGGTATGCTCAATTGATTATCCTGCAGACGGGTGGCCCTACACGGCAGCTCTGGTGTCATCAAGTCAGAATTTTTACCTTTGGTTAGTTTCCTCGCGATCCAGAGTCTTCGATTTTAACGGCTCCACCAACGCCCTAGGACTACTTGGCGCGATGTCTATTGCTACCTCGGCGGGAACTTTGGTGCGTTGTTCTCACCCGACTTCATTGACATTTCCTTACCTTCAGCCAGTTTCATTCAATCTGTGGGTTCAAAGCCGGCTCAACAGTACGCTGTCTCTTGTCCTTTTGGTTTGTTTGGACTGATTATTGCAGTAGGCACGACTTCGGATTGAGCTTGATTGACAACTCGGGCCGGTGATAACATTTACGGCGGCGATACCCAGGACAACAAAGATGAACTCTACCCCTCGGCCAGGTGCACTTGCACTATGGCGCTAAGTCGAGGTTGATATGGGACCGGTGAGTGCGGAACATTCGGACAAAGGTGTGAGCTTAAGATCAGTATCTTAGGATCATTCAACGAGCATCTTAAGACGCATCTAGAGGCAGTTGTCTTAAGATTGTGCTAGGATACATGATAGATCTGTCTTAAGACACTGAATGATATTGAGCAGTCTATGTAGATAATATCAAGTTGTATCTTAAGATTGTTTGAACCCTATCTGTATGTGGAATAGCCTGAAAAATGGGCCTTGTTGAAAGTTAAGACTTCAGACAGATCTTATCTTATCCCGGTCACGATCGGGAGATCTTAAGAAAAGTCTGTCATGGTTTTGCAAACGTGCGCCCTTCGTTTGAGACTTGTCCACCATGTTGTTTTGACAATATTCTCCCGCAGATTAATTCGCGACGAGGCGGAGATCGTCTGAGTGAGGTTTGGGAACAGCAATATTGGGCGTGCTGTACATGCCTGGAAGTAGGTGTGGGCCGAACGCTGGTGAGTGTTGACCCTTGTCTACTTCTTCTATGCATTGCGCCGCAATAAACTGACTCTCCTCAGTTGACGGGATCTTTGCCCACGCGTTGTCCCACGTTTCTGGAAAATCGCTCGATGGATTCGTGTCGGCTCATGGCCATAACCCGATTTTCAATGTTCGAACGACGGAGGCGACGAACGCTCGATTCGGATGTATGGCTAGAGCGCTTGCGAAACGATCTATATTGATCGGAGTGGAAACGTGGAAAAGGTGAGGATTTTCATGGATAGTTTTCATAGCTACATGATGGTACTCTTTTTCAGGTGGGTGCAGAAGAGGTTCGTCTACTTCCGTGAACCACGCCGTTCGACTGCCTTGCGGGGCCGCGTTCCTCCATCCGAAACCCCTCAGGTAGCGTGGCAGGAAGGATCCGAAGCCACTCTCTTTTTCATCCTCCACACGACTCTCTTCAATGTCTTCTATTTCCTCATCTTCCCCTCCTCCACCTGCGAAATGACGCGCCGCGTGCCACAGGCTTGCCACGAAGGAAGAGCTAGTCGAGGACTCAGCTGCTTTTCGGTTTACACAAGGTGACGACGTGCGGTCCTTCGCAGGAGCTGCAGACATGGCGTCTGGAACAAGCGCTACGGAAGCACTTCCCCTCGTTCCAGTTGTTGCAGATCTCTCGCTCTCGCTTCTTTGCCAATTTTGTTCTCGCAGATTTTGCGCTCCCACCTGTGCCTCCAATATCATTGTACCGAACGCCGTCTCTGTCGAGGAAAGCTCGCTGGAGTTTCGTGATCTCGGGGGCGTTGTACTGATTGAAGAGGATGGCTGGGTTCGACCCGATAACTTTGCGAGCGGCGATGTCGTACGCAATGACTCGGGCATGGGAATCTTCGACCTTGGACGTGAAGAGGTCGTCGATGTGCTCTCGCCAGGCTCGGAGTTCGTTCGTCCGGTAAGGGAAGATTGTCTCGACTGCCTTGACATACTTATCAAAGCATCTAAACCAGACGACTGACGAACTAACAGTCTTCTTCTCCGCGCTTCGTCCCAAGGCTTTGTGAAGTGCCGATTCGACCGTACTGACTGGAGTGGGGTCGAGGTCGAGTTTGGTGGAGAAGAAGAAAGCGTTGATCTCGTCGAAGTCGACGACTTGATCAAGGAGGATTTTCTTCCAGAGAGCTTCAGGGAAGACGGGGGCGAGTCCTGTGCGCAAAAGGTTGTGCAAGGTGTACTTGACGTCGCGTCTGTGATTTTCGACGGCGTCGCGGATTTTCTTGTGCTCAGCTGAGAGAACGACTTCTTGGACGACGGCGGCGGCGGCCCATCCGAAGAGATTGTCGTCTGGTACATCGCCATCATTGGACTCGCGAGCGTGGTGGTGTTTGCGAGGAGGTTTGGACTTGGGTTTGTCGTCTCCTCCACTCTCATATTCTGAGAGCGAACTATTGGAATTGGGTGTCTCTGCCCGTTTGCGTTTAACTCCGGGTTTGACACTCTCTTCGTGGTCATCACCGTCCTCTTCCTCGTCGACGGTCTCTTCTCCTCCGGATACGTCATCGTCATCTTTTCGCGACTTTCCCAACTCTTTCCCTCGTTGCTTGGCTCGCTCGAGACGTCTAGCGTCGCTCTCGAGTTGCTCGAACCACGGCTTGAGCTCGTTACGTCCGCTGAAGTCGTACAGTCCGGCTTCGGAAACACCGCCGATGTAGGCAACGACTGTGGTTTGAACGTCAACTTTGGACGCCCGTCCCTCACGGTATCGACTGACGATCTCTTCGAGGGTTTTCCGTACAGCTTCGCAATACTGCTCCTCCATGAGTTCTGAGTCAGGGATGTCAGGGATAGAACAGTCTCCGGCTTTTCGCTTTTTGCTGCCTTCGGCATGTCCGGGCATAATCGTATGAGTCGTTAGATGGAAATTTATTTCGCAAACGACGAGAATACAATACTGGCGTGAAACAGTAAGAGACTGAGCCTAAGAGAAAAAATACAAGAACGCACCTGGCGGGGCACAGTAAGAGCTGAGGGATGCGAGACATCCTCGGCTGCATACCTAAGCTGCCCGCCAGGTATGGAAATCAACGATCGACCTAAGAGAAAGATGTGGCGCTGAGAGCTGACCACGTCAAAGTCTCGCTGTAAGTGAGGATAACGTCCCGAAGGCAGAAGAGTCTCACCTGGTTCATTTTGCGACCCGGTGGGTAACGAACCATAAGTACAGCATTTTAGATCCGAAGGATCTGTAATGAGTACTGTTGGTGAGGATGCTGTGAGCATGGAAAGCGAAATGGCGTACCTCATATTGGCCTTGAGTAATCAAAAGATTAATCTCGAAATATTAGCACGACGCTCTAACCAACTGAGCTAGTCGGCCATGCAAGTTTGTGCGCCACACTATTGGCGCTGGGCCGCTCGCCCTAGACACATGTAGGTTGCGGAATGATGCATGCAAAGACTCTGTTGAAGTTGGATTATCATGCATCATGATTATACAACAGCTGAATTACAAGCGGTGGCAGTGACTAGAGAAAGCGAAGACAATAACACAACAGCGGCAGATAGCAATGCGAAAGGGACAAGTCTAAAGGTCACAAAGCGGAAGCGGCAACTTGGAATCGTTCGGGAACGAACGCTACAAGCGAACACGTTAATACCGGTACCGCTAAGAAACATCGATAAGGAATCTACCTTTATCCCAGCCTTCTGTCTCCAACGCGCCCTGCCCACTTGGTCCATAAAGCGCCTCATCTTGATCTCTATAGGTCCAAAGCTACTCTGAAATTGTTCACGGGTCATACTTTTAGAGCTTGATTCCTGGGGCTGTAGTTCCGACGGTGGGTGACCGCAAAGTCCAGGTTCGGATAGACTAGCAGAAAGAGCGTGGGTCGTAGGCGGGTCGTCAAGATCCATTCTCTCCGCAATGTCGAACAGAAGACGTCTATTTTGATCAACGGTTTCACTGGCAGTTTCTTCAGAGACACCTTTTGAGTCGAAAAAGACCGGATTAGAAAACAAACAACGCACTACGATTCGCCATACGTGAGGAGCCTTTGGAAGTACGAGAGCGGGCGGAAGAGGGAAAGGTGCGGTCATTGCTAACACGTCCATTTGCGTATGCGAGTTCTTATTTGGAGACGAGGGTAAGTGGTCCTGCGTATATCCTCGTTTCGACTTTGTAATCAAAGAACAGATCTCGGGAGTCTGGTGGAGTCCTTTGTGCATGCACCCATTCGCGAACAACTTGGAATGTGAGGCCGAGATTGGACGCCCATAGCTTGAGATTATCGTCTGTCGGATAAGGTGTTTCACGAAACCACAGCTCAAGGTAATTAGTAGGCTCTGCATAAAACTGAGATCTCCGAGTGAGTCAACAGAGATGCAGCGTACCCGGCGCATTAGTAGAGTCCCGCAGCGCCGGCGTCTGAGAGACGGTGGGCGGCGGAGGCGGTAACGAGTTGAAAGGAGGGCCTATCGAGTTTTCGGGTGCTTCCTGTGATCGCGCAACCCAAGAGCGAACTGATTCGACTTGAGCATCCACAATACCCGCCCATGCGCGCATCGTGTCTTCGGTCGGGTCTGGGTTCACGTGAAGAAGGAACTTGAGCGTCTCGACGGCCTGATCAGTGAGATTGAATTCTAAAACCAATGGCGAAGTCAAAATAGACGATAAGTAGAATATCCACGTACGGTTACTCTTATGGCGCCGGTATCTAGCCTTCACGAACCAGTTCGAGACCTTGCCGATATTGTAGTGTTCATTGCCCAAGGCCAAAATTTTGACGAGTAGTTCCTCTTTCTGGGCGACGGTAGGAGCGCTGGACACAGTTTGAAGGAAATCTGTGTCACTCGGTGTGAGTGCGGTCTAGGAAATTGAGACTGCACTCACCTTTCAACAAAGCTCTGCCAGCGACGTTAAGTCTCGGTTGTTTTGTTTCGTTCCCTCCTGTCACTGCACTTCTGACACGTCCTGAGTGTTATTATCGTCGTCCATACCAAAGCGTCACTGATGATGGTAAGAGTAAAGAAGCGGCTTCTAAATACGACATCTCTGACGCGTCGGTCACGCTTCTCTTAGCGCGCCTGTCTTACTACGCGATCGACTGAGGCCCCCGCCTTTCTCGTCTCCCTCATCATCATCATCATGCGTCTCATCATCTTCGTCGTCTTCCTCAAATTCCTCATCGTCCGGCTCGTAAACATCACGGCATGCCGTCCGGAATATTTCGCAAAGGACCTCTGGAGGGAGACGGCGACGGGAAGATTTCAGCTGGGTGAACCTTTGGACTGCATCGTGTAGGACTTTGCGCTCCTCTTGGAACCGACGGAGTGCAGCATCGACGAGAGATCTCAGCCGAGATACGGTCAACGATGGACGCAATGTTTTCCCCTTCAGCGTCCGTGGGTACTCCGTTGGTTGTGCGAAGGTGCTCAAAAGAGTCTTGAAATTGGTGTTGGTAATATTCTCCACGGCCAAGGACAATGCCATTTGCACAGTTGATGCAAGGCTGTGGATTCATGAATGGCAGGCGGTGTTGCTCTGCGGCAATCCCATAAGACTAGAAAGAATCAATATTGCACGACGTACATGGCACGGCGGGCACGGTAAGATCCCGTAAAGTGGTACTAAGTATGTAAATCCTGTTGTCGAAAGTCAACAAACTTCGCCTTGCACTGCGTTCCGGTCAGGACCACTTTCGTAAGCTGCGGACAGTCGTTGAAAATAGTGAGAACAGATCGCTGCTCCATTGGTATGCGGATGGGGAAATCGCCGTTGAGATATAGGTTCAACGATTCGAGCATGGGAAGTCGGCCGCGAAGCGGCTCGTACAGGGATATCCGAGTTCATATGCCAGTCCGCCAAACGTGCATCGCGCCATTGATGCGATTTCTGCATGGACCATCGCAAGCATCCGGTTGCGAAAGGAGGACTCGAAGTCGGGGGTATTATAGCCGCTTTTGAGTATAATGTCCAAAGGATGCTTTCCAGAGCGCTGGAGAGCCACTTCCGAGGCCTGCACGTCCTGCTCCGTCGTTGTCTTTGGGGACTTCGAGACGCAACTTTGTACAGCACAAGTGAAGCGATACGGCGACGGCGCGCCAGGTCCAGCACACTTTAGTCAAGTCCCTAATGGGAACAAGTCGGGTCGGAAACAGTGAACTCCTCGTCACCAATCTGCCCGTCCTCGTGAACGTACGAAAAGATTTGTTCCCAAGAGTTCACGCCGGGGTACAGCGCGACAAGGGGAAATTAGACCTCGGTAGGTTTTTCGTGCAGTCGTTAACGCATCTCGTTCCTGCTGGAGGGACCTGATTTTGGCGATTATGGAGGATATATCCGCGTCGATGTTGGGTAAGATGGATATGGGAAGACTCTGGGTCTGTTGCGGAGAAATGGGATGTGCGAAGGTTGTAGAGCAGGGAGGACGTTTCGAGTTCGTTTGTATACTGAAGACCAGGCTTGGAAACAGTCCCACATTATGTGTACAGCGACATTGACATGGCGTGACACGAATGGCGAAGAGCAGGCGACGTGTCTACAACTAGTATTAGACAATGACGCGTAAAAGCTAGTGAGCTACACACACCAAGCTGGATTTTCTCAGAGTCGAAAGGATTCC
The DNA here is from genome assembly GCA_015501595.1 of Hymenopellis radicata. Classification (NCBI taxonomy): domain Eukaryota; kingdom Fungi; phylum Basidiomycota; class Agaricomycetes; order Agaricales; family Physalacriaceae; genus Hymenopellis; species Hymenopellis radicata. Next base: position 132,210 of record JADNRX010000098.1, read on the forward strand.
AAAGGTATTTTTGGTGTTGAACACGTTAACAAGGGTTTGCCAACATGATGGTCGGCAGTACTTAAGAAATAGTGATGGCACGTGGTCGAGCGGCAGCAAGCCAAGTGACGGATTCTCTGTACAGTAACGATTCCGTATTCAAAGTTGTGCTAACATATATGTCGAAAGTAATATGTTCAAGACATAGATAGTGGCTGTGGAGAAGGAACAGATCCCGTTGCCCGTCCATGTCCAAGTTGTAGGACGAAAGACATTGAAATACTCCTGTAATATACGGATTCAGAAAAAGTCCTCCACTATCATGAGATCTCTACCTCCAAGGTGTTGTTAAACGCACAAGTCAACTGGGCACTGCGAAAACCACCTTACTGCCTCCAGCGCTTTCAGTTAAATCGGACGTGACCCGTATAGCGAGGTCCATTCCATCGTCAACCAGGGCATTGAAGATAAACCTTTCCGCTCCATTGAAGATATCCGAGACGATCCAAGCATCCCGATATATGCTTCGGGACATCAGATGCCGCGCCTGCACAGTAAAGTGGCATGTCTTAAGCCTTGCCAAGCCAACCGAAGAAGACCCTTTCCAGCGCGCCTTGACCATGGAAGCAAAGCTGCCAACACGCCCAAAATATAGTAGGCTGGATGGATCACGGTGATTATACACTCGAATGATGAGAGACGAAAGGAGGGGGAGGAAAGTGACAGTTTTCCTCCGTATAACCTTGAGGGATTCCACGATGGCCGCTATTTGTTCCCGGTCGTTAACACCCGTTTGATTGTCAAATTCCTGCAGGGATACAACGAGGTCGAGGAAAGTAAGACTACGTGTCTGGGAAAGGAGAGAATGGAGGGTACGGTCCGATGAGGCAGCAAGTGGCACACTAGCAAGCGAAAGGCTGGTGAGAGCACTCAAAGCATTGGAACGAATGAGGAGTTGTTTAAATAAATACAGGACATCGTAGTGAGCCATGTCAGGGTTAGGATGAAGGGAAGCCTCCCGTAGACAAGGAAGCGTGAGAGCATCGATGACGCGCACCGACATGGTATCGAGCTTGCGCACATTTGAGCAGGTGGTTGGGGTGTAGGGCGATTCGGCCTCGTCGTCTTCCAAGTACCAGTAAGGTACAGAGAGGGTCTCAAGAGATGTACACAGTCCAATCAAATGCATACATGCCCTGAGGTCGTCGCCTTCGCGGTCCATACCAGAAAGGTCTAGCTCCGTAATCTGGTCCCACGGAAATTCGACGACCGGCGGGCTTTCACCAAGACTCAGTTTCGTAAGACGAGGACAATCATTGAAAACTGATTGCTCCTTCGGCTCTATCTGAACACGCTCAAGGTTTTAGACACTGAAGACGAGGAAGCCGATTATGGAGTGGCGCGTAGAGCATCTTTAAACCCCTCCCCAATCTGACAAATGTAACACCCGCCACCGGTGCGATTCTGCCAGGACGATGTCGAGGATGCGCTTTTAGGATGGAGGGATCAGGGTTGGGTTTCGGACTATAGAGAGATACATCTAGTGGACCCTGACGGGAACGCTGAATGACTGTCTCCAAACGCTGCACATCTCCTTCGTGATGCGCCGCTTGCGGAAAACGAAGAGCCATAGTCGACCAAAACGAATGAAGGGATAAAGCGACGTTTCGCCAGCTCTGGCAGACGTGGCTAAGCCGCCATATGGACCCAGACGCATCAAAGGCGTTTGAATCGGAGGCGCTAGAAAGCGTGTACAGAAATATTTCCGACCAAATTTCCAAGGGGAGAGTGCGATGCAGGGAAATGAGGTTGGTGTACTTCTTCTGAACGTTTATCAACCTCTGTCGTTCGTCTTCCATTGACCTGATGACCTCGTGAAGGGTTGCGACTTTGGAATCAATGCATGATATTTCGTCGGAGACAGTGGATAAGATGGTGTGTCGTATGTGGGAGATCTCCTCATCCGTTGCTGGGAGGTTCGAGGTACGGAGCCGTTCAAGGAGCACAGAGCTCTGGTACTCCTCTTCGTGATGGAGACTCCGTCTTGTGAAAGCACCACAATTGGTGCATTGGGACACAGTCTGCGGCATGCCGAACGCAAACTGATTTGAAAACTAAAAATAAAAAATGGTAAGAACGCGTTTTCGAGAGGGCGTCAATACGCACCTGGATGACCTACAAGATATCAAGAATTCCCGCACTGATAAACGACCTTGGTGGGCGCGTCGGAGAGCCCAATGACGCGGCTGATGGTGGTGGTGGTTTGGAGGAAACCTTTGCGATCGACTACATACCAATCAGTACGTAACTTGGTGCGCAACACAAGGTGCTATTTACCTACTCGCATGCAATGGAACTTTATACATTACAATACAGAAATATGTCGACAAGAAGATCAAAACGAAAGATACAAAGGTACGGACATTCAACTAAAAAATCGGGGTGCGGCTCAACTACCTCATCAGCTGCAGACAACATATAATAGCTCGGCAACGTCGCCAGGAGCTTGCTCAGATACCACATCCCCTCCCCCCGTCGTCGCCACCACGCCGGGCCATCTGGACACACGTACCCTCCAGTCTCATGCCTACCTTTAATACCGCTGCAGTCTCATCCTCCACTAGGATCACGTGCACGATATCATCTTTCCACGGGTTATGTGCACCCAAAGCCGAGCCCTCGTCTTCTGCCAGAACGTGCCCTTTGGAAGTCTCCTCAATGATAGGATGATTTACCCGGGCGTCGGGCCACGGACTGAGGACAACCTTAGAAAACTTGCTCGAAAGCTCTGACGACGCCGCATCAGCGGGATGAACAGCCGTGACGCGCCGGGTAGAGCTTTCGACGACGCCAGTGGTATGAGTGACGCTGAGAATGGGAGCTGTCGCTCCCAGCAACGTAGAAAGGGTCTTCTCCGCGGGAAGTTTCCAATCCGTCGTTGGAATGCCCCATCCACCGTCCTCTGCATCGACATTATCCTCCACTACATCCTTCACAGCAGCAATCTCTACGTCGATGCTAACAAATTCGACACCTTGCTCCTGGAGGGATTTCGTAAACGCGTCCTCTTCCGGAGTGACTTTGGACGAGAACGAAGCCGAGAGTGCGTGATGGAAATATTCCAGCACGCTTGCGCCCATGATGCATGGGACGACACCTTCTACTACACAAAACCTCATTGGGCTATACCTCACGTCTGCAGGGAATGGCGTCGCGTCGCATTATCCTGCCCGCCCCTCTGGTCATCCATTCATGCATTTCTGAGGCCAACTTCCTTCCCTGCTATTCCCGCTCTGGATGCAACATCGTTCAGGAACACGCCCTCTAACCGTGAGACTCGTCAACTACGAATATCATGACCATCCTCATGTACGAGACGTTCTTGGACACATCCGAGCGCAATCGTGGCGCTGGCGCGCTCTACAGATAAATGTTGCCTACACCGCCGTCGAAGACACGCTTGAATTTTTGCGTGGTAGCTATCCTCTTCTTGACCGATTAGACATTGATGTTGGAAAGTGCTTTTCCTCCGACGCGTTTCCCGACTTCCAGAGAACCGGTTTCTCCCAGTATCCGAATTTGCGAACTGTCGTCCTTCAGGATCCACTAATCACCGAGATGGAGCACAACTCACTACACTGATAATCACCGATAGATTTAGGGGTGCTTTACTGTGGTATACTGAAGCTTTTCGACAATGTCCGTCTTTGCAGAGACTCCAGGTCGATTTTGCCGCGCGACTCGAGGGCGTGTCGTCAGTGGTACCCCTTCGCGCCCTCAAAAGTCTTGATACTGCTTTCGACGCTGTCATAATGAATCACATCGTGGTGCCTCAGTTAGAGGAAGCACGCCTTGGGGTCGACTATCCCGGAGACTATAACGAGGGGGTCCTGGACAGTACCATTCCTCCGTTTTATAAACTGGTCCTGCGATCGAATTGCGCATTGACTATCACCTCCCTACGTCTGAGGAAGATTCCGGTCTCGGAGGACCTGATCGCTCTTCTCTCACTCACCCAGAATCTCGCGACGCTCGAAATCCGCGCAAGAATGTCCCATTTGAATTTCGGCGGTACCCCCGACGCCGCGGGCATGAAGACCATCATGACTCTCGTCTCCATGCTTCAGGTCACAAACCCGCCCTTCCTTCCCAAACTGCGCCATCTTTCCATCAACCTCTCCAAGCATTTGGACAGGCGGTATTTCCCGTATCTTGAAAAGCAGGACAAGCTTGTCAAAGCCCTGCAGTCGCGATGGAATGTGGGAAGCGGTTCGGGTGTGGAAAAGCTGAGGATGTTTAGGTTTGGGATATTTGCGCAGCGCTTGGATGACAAGGATTCGGCACCCAGCGATTCACCGTTAGAGTTGGACCCGGAGACGGAAGAGGCGCTGCAGGTTTTGATGAATGATGGAATGAAGATTTCGATTCGGGTATACAGTAAATTCGCCAGGCATGACGCGGAGCATGTCAGAGTCAATTTTGGCAACATGTAGAGATTCAGAATAGCAAAGGAGTATCCAGCTTTCTCGTAGGAATGGAGATTTGCATATTTGTTAAGACATTGTCTAGTGCTTGGGGAGTAGGGGTTATAGTTAAGCTTAGGGTGGCAAAAGATAGGTTTTGGCCAAATTCCATTATTCCAAATAGGGTGGTGAAGTAAACCCTAGGTTTTGATACACCTCGGGTTTACTGCGGTTATTAACAGTATTGATACGGTATTGAAACCCTGGGGGGTCAGTAGGTAGGTTTCGATACCGGCACGTGACTGTTCACGTGCCGGTGCGCAGGCGCTGAAACAAGCGGGACAAAGGCGGTCTGAGGGCGGTGCGCCACTGCGCCACATCACGTGGCCATAGTCACGTGCCGGTATCGAAACCGTTACTAACGGTTTCAAAACCAGAGGCTCCCGGGGGGTCGGTATCAATACCGTTACTAACACCCCCCGGAGGTTTACTGTGCCACCCTAATTCCAAATTTCCAATTAAAAACTTAGAGAGCTTGAAAAAGTTCTCAAGCAAAAAAGAACAAGATTCAAACGGCAATGGCCAACGTGGGGATCGAACCCAAGACCTTCGTGTTAACACTTGTCAGCCCAATCTGATGAACCTGTCGGGGGACACGGTAGCCAAAAAGCCGACCGCCACCGCGGCGGCCGCGAGTATGATTGATGTTCGTAGGGTAAGTGGTACAAGTATGAGGATACGAATACAAACGGGCGGGCGACGAGAATACAATACTGGCGTGAAACAGTAAGAGACTGAGCCTAAGAGAAAAAAAATACAAGAACGCACCTGGCGGGGCACAGTAAGAGCTGAGGGATGCGAGACATCCTCGGCTGCATACCTAAGCTGCCCGCCAGGTATGGAAATCAACGATCGACCTAAGAGAAAGATGTGGCGCTGAGAGCTGACCACATCAAAGTCTCGCTGTAAGCGAGGATAACGTCCCGAAGGCAGAAGAGTCTCACCTGGTTCATTTTGCGACCCGGTGGGTAACGAACCATAAGTACAGCATTTTAGATCCGAAGGATCTGTAATGAGTACTGTTGGTGAGGATGCTGTGAGCATGGAAAGCGAAATGGCGTACCTCATATTGGCCTTGAGTAATCAAAAGATTAATCTCGACCAATCTGATGAACCTGTCGGGGGACACGGTAGCCAAAAAGCCGACCGCCACCGCGGCGGCCGCGAGTATGATTGATGTTCGTAAAAATGGCTAATAAATGAGTCGGAAGATGATATCAATCATTGTTGGGTTCGGTTGAAGAGTAGTGCCTGTAGGAGAACGGGGTTCTTCCTGATATAAATCTGGAAGGTGTTTGAAGCCCAGCGTCCCGCAGCCTGAATGAGGTGGGGGGCGCATCCGTCCTCGGCCATCGCTGTCGCTCCTCCAGCTCGCATCGATTGGCCAGCAAATTGTTCGTCTGGCTCAAGGCGTCGAAGACGCTTCATGAACCAAGTTCGCGTCGGGATCTCGTTCTTTGCTGTCACCCAAAGGAAAGGATTCAGGCGCGAAATCTTGTCACGCGAGACGATGTAGCGGCGAAAGACGGGAGCGGGATTGAAATCGCCACGACGGATGATCCGTATCTTGTTGCCCTCGAAGAACCGGTCTGCCTTGTGATATGGTAGGTCGAAGCCATACCCGTCATCGAACCACGTCACTGTGGACCGGCGCGAACACTTGCGCAGGTCACGGATCGCGACGTTGTCCGGGAGCGACATTTCGCCAAGACGGAGTAAAGCCATGAAACCCGTTGTCAGCATCGCGGCGAAGAGCAAACTGTCGTGGGAAGCGTTCGGCGGAAGGTCATTGATGGTGGAAAGAATGTGCTGTCGGGCTAGAGGGAGTTTCCTCTGGATTGGAGTTCCGTACCTCTTCATGCAACCTGACAAAGATCGCGCCACTAAGATTGATTTTCGGTTCGCGCTGACACCGGGGAAATATGGTTCGAGTTTATTGCAAATCCCGGTTAAGTAGGATGCGACGGAGCGTGGCTTGATGTTCGCGCACATGTAGACAACGTAGAATGATAGAGTGTCGGGTGTTGGTTCGACGGGGAAGTGATGCAGAGTGCAGAAGTTGAGATAAGAGTTCAAGTGGGAGTCGTAAGTCGCACTGGTGGAGATGTCGATGGCAAGTCCTAGTGCAATGGCTCTCTCATGGAGAAGCCGTTCGCGGGACCAAGGTTCCCTACGCCGTTGCCTCGGCATCCGCAATTGAACGATCTTCATTTTTGTGTTGCCCCCAGCGTAAGTCGAGGGGGTTTAAATGTGTCGATGTATAAGTTCGGCACGAGAGACTGCACGACGTCAAGGTAGTCGCGAGAGAGGGCGTCCGCTACGGTGTTCAGTTCGCCAGAGATGTGCACGACGCGTAGATCAATATTTGACCGAATACGAATATCGACCGCTGCTTTGAGGATAGGGTTGTAATCCGGTAGCGCGCGGAGGGTGTCAAAGATGTTGACTGTATTCGTGTTATCAGTAAAAATAGTTAAGCGAGCTGGGCACTCAGGTGTGGCAAAGAAGGCGAGGTTCGACTGCTCGTACCAGACGAGGGCGCCGAGAACACAGAGCGCCTCCCAAAAGAAGATCTTGTCTCGCATCAAGTCACCCGCAACAGCGCACGTGAAACCGAGGTCCATCTCCGGTACCCAAAAACCCATGCCTGTCAGAGACGCGTCGCAGAAGATCACCATGTTCGCCTCTGTGAAGGGATTCCAGTCAAGATTAGCGAAGAAGAACATGCCAGACGAAGCCTCAACATGCTCTTCAAACCATGCCAAATCTTGAACGATCGCCTTGTTAAGGTAAATTGGTGCATGCGAGCGTTCTTTTCCAGACATTTTGGCGTATATGTTCGATAACGCGGGCTTGAGTAGAGGATAGACATTCAGCGACCAGTTTATCCAACCGGTCAACTGCTCGAAGTCGTGGAGCGTCTGGCGTCGACGGGCAACGTGTGCGAATTGGTGTACGTGACGGATGAGGTCAGACTTTGAATCGTCCGGAAGAGTCGCTGTCATAGCGTTCGGATCAACGAGGAAGCCGATGATGACGAGAACTTCTCCCCAAACTTGCTTCTTCGCTTTGTGGGGAATGCCGAGCCAATCCCACAGTCGAAGAAGTCGGACTTGATCCGTCGGATAGAATTGCTCGTACGGATCGTACCATGTCATGTCGTCGACTAAGCCTACGCTGTAGCAGTCATCAACATAACAGCAAAGGAAGACCATGTTCAGAAGACATATCGCTATCCACACGACAAGACCCATCACCGACGCCCATGCTCTCGGAGAAGCGCGACTTCCGAAACAGGCACGCCAGTCCACGTAACGCAACCATGCGGTCTTGTCTGTCTTGCTTTCTCCCACCATGGACGTTACAACCTGCTTCAACTGCCACAACGGATGAACGGGTATCGTTCGAAACGCGCCCATCACGTCGGCCTTCCAGAGGAGTAATCTCTTGCCAGGATGCAAGCTGGAGAACATCAAAAGTAACGGGATGAAAACGAGGAGAGAGTCCAAACGTGCGCCCTTCGTTTGAGACTTGTCCACCATGTTGTTTTGACAATATTCTCCCGCAGATTGATTCGCGACGAGGCGGAGATCGTCTGAGTGAGGTTTGGGAACAGCAATATTGGGCGTGCTGTACATGCCTGGAAGTAGGTGTGGGCCGAACGCTGGTGAGTGTTGACCCTTGTCTACTTCTTCTATGCATTGCGCCGCAATAAACTGACTCTCCTCAGTTGACGGGATCTTTGCCCACGCGTTGTCCCACGTTTCTGGAAAATCGCTCGATGGATTCGTGTCGGCCCATGGCCATAACCCGATTTTCAATGTTCGAACGACGGAGGCGACGAACGCTCGATTCGGATGTATGGCTAGAGCGCTCGCGAAACGATCTATATTGATCGGAGTGGAAACGTGGAAAAGGTGAGGATTTTCATGGATAGTTTTCATAGCTACATGATGGTACTCTTTTTCAGGTGGGTGCAGAAGAGGTTCGTCTACTTCCGTGAACCACGCCGTTCGACTGCCTTGCAGGGCCGCGTTCCTCCATCCGAAACCCCTCAGGTAGCGTGGCAGGAAGGATCCGAAGCCACTCTCTTTTTCATCCTCCACACGACTCTCTTCAATGTCTTCTATTTCCTCATCTTCCCCTCCTCCACCTGCGAAATGACGCGCCGCGTGCCACAGGCTTGCCACGAAGGAAGAGCTAGTCGAGGACTCAGCTGCTTTTCGGTTTACACAAGGTGACGACGTGCGGTCCTTCGCAGGAGCTGCAGACATGGCGTCTGGAACAAGCGCTACGGAAGCACTTCCCTCGTTCCAGTTGTTGCAGATCTCTCGCTCTCGCTTCTTTGCCAATTTTGTTCTCGCAGATTTTGCGCTCCCACCTGTGCCTCCAATATCATTGTACCGAACGCCGTCTCTGTCGAGGAAAGCTCGCTGGAGTTTCGTGATCTCGGGGGCGTTGTACTGATTGAAGAGGATGGCTGGGTTCGACCCGATAACTTTGCGAGCGGCGATGTCGTACGCAATGACTCGGGCATGGGAATCTTCGACCTTGGACGTGAAGAGGTCGTCGATGTGCTCTCGCCAGGCTCGGAGTTCGTTCGTCCGGTAAGGGAAGATTGTCTCGACTGCCTTGACATACTTATCAAAGCATCTAAACCAGACGACTGACGAACTAACAGTCTTCTTCTCCGCGCTTCGTCCCAAGGCTTTGTGAAGTGCCGATTCGACCGTACTGACTGGAGTGGGGTCGAGGTCGAGTTTGGTGGAGAAGAAGAAAGCGTTGATCTCGTCGAAGTCGACGACTTGATCAAGGAGGATTTTCTTCCAGAGAGCTTCAGGGAAGACGGGAGCGAGTCCTGTGCGCAAAAGGTTGTGCAAGGTGTACTTGACGTCGCGTCTGTGATTTTCGACGGCGTCGCGGATTTTCTTGTGCTCAGCTGAGAGAACGACTTCTTGGACGACGGCGGCGGCGGCCCATCCGAAGAGATTGTCGTCTGGTACATCGCCATCGTTGGACTCGCGAGCGTGGTGGTGTTTGCGAGGAGGTTTGGACTTGGGTTTGTCGTCTCCTCCACTCTCATATTCTGAGAGCGAACTATTGGAATTGGGTGTCTCTGCCCGTTTGCGTTTAACTCCGGGTTTGACACTCTCTTCGTGGTCATCACCGTCCTCTTCCTCGTCGACGGTCTCTTCTCCTCCAGATACGTCGTCGTCATCTTTTCGCGACTTTCCCAACTCTTTCCCTCGTTGCTTGGCTCGCTCGAGACGTCTAGCGTCGCTCTCGAGTTGCTCGAACCACGGCTTGAGCTCGTTACGTCCGCTGAAGTCGTACAGTCCGGCTTCGGAAACACCGCCGATGTAGGCAACGACCGTGGTTTGAACGTCAACTTTGGACGCTCGTCCCTCACGGTATCGACTGACGATCTCTTCGAGGGTTTTCCGTACAGCTTCGCAATACTGCTCCTCCGTGAGTTCTGAGTCAGGGATGTCAGGGATAGAACAGTCTCCGGCTTTTCGCTTTTTGCTGCCTTCGGCATGTCCGGGCATAATCGTATGAGTCGTTAGATGGAAATTTATTTCGCAAACGACGAGAATACAATACTGGCGTGAAACAGTAAGAGACTGAGCCTAAGAGAAAAAAAATACAAGAACGCACCTGGCGGGGCACAGTAAGAGCTGAGGGATGCGAGACATCCTCGGCTGCATACCTAAGCTGCCCGCCAGGTATGGAAATCAACGATCGACCTAAGAGAAAGATGTGGCGCTGAGAGCTGACCACATCAAAGTCTCGCTGTAAGCGAGGATAACGTCCCGAAGGCAGAAGAGTCTCACCTGGTTCATTTTGCGACCCGGTGGGTAACGAACCATAAGTACAGCATTTTAGATCCGAAGGATCTGTAATGAGTACTGTTGGTGAGGATGCTGTGAGCATGGAAAGCGAAATGGCGTACCTCATATTGGCCTTGAGTAATCAAAAGATTAATCTCGAAGTATTAGCACGACGCTCTAACCAGCTGAGCTAGTCGGCCGATGAGAGCCGTTTAACTGCGCCACACTCGAATTCACCGCTTGAATACTAAATCTTTGCCCGCGTAAAGGTTTGCGCCACTCGGATCGTTGACTTGGTCCGACGACTCGAGATGAGCCACATTCGTTTCAGCGCGTGCCGGGCATAATCTATTCAGCTGTATCCGCGCTGCTATTATTATCGCATCGATGCGTCCTTCACAATCCAATCCATCCACATCTTTTATCGACATCGATTTACGACTTGGATGTTGCGTTCTTTTCGGCCGACCTCACTTGAAGGGAAGACGTATTTGACACAGGTACCATCGTCTATTGATGACGGGTAACTGGACAGCCCATCTCGCCTCATGTCGGGATCCAGGAAGGGGAATTGAGACCCGAACGACGAGCCCCATAGGCACGTACGATATAAAAATAAGTACATTTGGACAGCAAAGGCAGAGCGAATTTATACAAAGCTACAATGGGACGAAATACGTGGTATGTACAGTAAATTGAGGTATTAATTGGTGTCGTGAGGTATCGTATGTGTGTGTGTTGTGGAATGCGCATATGCAAAGGGCCCCCGAATAGAAAACGAATAAGTAAAAACGAAAAATGCGAATTAGTGTGTTGTCAGAGTCGCTGCACGACCAACGCAGTATCGTCGATCCATGCAGACTCCATATCCAGTGTGAGCACCTTGCTCACCCTAAAATTATCCTCGCCTCCGAGCGCGCGCCTCAACAAACCCAACGCCATATTCCCGTCGTGGTGTCTCCATTTGGTTGCCCAATCGGTTACGATCCGCCCATGACCCTCCCCACCGCACAAATCGACAAATCCATCCGAGCAGAGAATCAGGTACTGCTCACCCTGGAGGCGAGTATGAACGATCTCGGGCTCCGTAGATATGTAGGGCGGCGTCCTGTTACGCACGAGGAACTCTTCCCAGGGCGACACATCCGGTAGGCCCGGTGAGAGATTGTAGAGTATGCGGCGTGTGAACTCTGGCGGTTGCTTGAACGGCGTGTCACCTAGACACCGGAAGGGAGCCAGGGCCCCAAGGACGCGACCGTCGACAACACATTCCGGTTCATTAGGATGCTGTCTCCGCACGCGCTCAATCTCCTCAGCATTGTACCCATTGTGCTCGGTGGTAAGAACCCGGACATCCCAACCGTTGTTGCCCATAGCGGTCACAAGGGCTAGATCAGAGATTAGGCCTGGAAGCGAGGTAAGTGTATAGGTGCTTACTGGCTTGACAGTCTCCGAGGTTGGCTACCCAGAGATTACTATGGTCCGGGTCCACCAAGGCCACGAGAGCGGTCGTCCCGTACATGTTCAACCGGGCTTTCCTAAAATTAGCACCGCCGGTATGTTGATCATTTATGACGCGGCGAATGTCGGCGTCTGAGTAGTTTGCAAGGCCTTCAATACCGCCAAAGAGGTCCAGGACATCTCCGGCGATGGCATTATCAAAGGCAATGATGGAACGCGAGAAGAGTTGGGCGATGAAGGAAGGGTCTGCCAAACGCGTAGGGGAGTCGGCGTACGCGTCTTCCAGGAACTCTGCGACAATTATGGGCAGGTGATAGCATACATGCTCTACCGTGACATCCCCGAGGTGGCCTGTCGCAGGACGTCAGACGAAACAGGAGGAATGTGGCGGTGGCGGCTTACCATCGAACACGCCAGTCAGCGACCACTCACGCCCGCCGACGGTTAGGGACTTGATAACATAACGGTCCTGCGTGCGTGTCGACGGCGACGGCTGGAAGTTGAGGCTATCCGCGCGACGGCCCGCAAGTTCAACGCTCTGCGGCTTTGCCAGTGCCTGCAATTCTTTCACCACTTCCCCATCGCTCAAGACCTGATACGGCCGCGGCCATGGACCGTCCTCGGGCCCACAGCGGGAGCCAGGAATGTCGTCCGCGTACGCCCAGTCAAGCTTGAAGGTACGCTGCTGAACTAAGGCAACCATCGGATGACAGAGCGCAAGAGCGCCGTCCCAGAGGCGCTTAATATATTCGTCGAGAATGTTGGCGACGTTGTTGAAGCCAGCGAGCTCGTTGTCAGCGACGGTAGTAGGCGGTGGTGGTGGTCCGGGAACAAGATTGCAAAGCTTTAAAGCTTGACGGAAGGAGCTGCTATTTGCAATTTCGCTTACCCACATGGTTTCCCTGCCGGTCAACCGGCCCAATCTTCTCAGGGAAAATTGGTCATTTCGAGGCACCCGTGATGCCCTCTGGTGCTATTTTTGAACCGAGGCAAATCCAAATCCGGACGCAAAACTTGTCGAGGCAGTTCTATTTTGGGACCGCCGCCTCCTTCTTCCACCCTCCATCCAACCATCTTATTACCTCCTTTATTGAGTTCCACATCCGCAAACGTACATTCACATCCGGATGGTCAATCATGGCCAAGATCACTGGCTCCGTGATGCGACTCTGTGATGGCATTTACGACTTGCATTCCTACTACCATCACGTCGTCGTCGCCACTGCTGCCGCTGCCTCGGATGTGTTTCGGTGTATGCTTTCTGAATGCTTCTCTTCACGACAGCACGGTGTTGACGCGGGCTCACCCGACGCTCAGCATAATTCCTCAGGACGAGGCGGCTGCGACCTGCAATACGGGATTTACATAAATTGCTAGATTGATTGGATCTTGGTCAGATAGCACATGCATCCTGGCACAAAGGTATGTTCCTTCATATCATTGTTGGCACATTTCCAAGCTCATCTGCTCGAGTACCTTCCCGGGCCTGCCTTTCACCACCCTCACGCATCTCATCCCCCGCGCTCTCACTCCCGCGGCCCTTGCTCTACATCCTCTACCAAAAGACTTAGATTTCCCTGTTCCCCACCGGTTATTCATGGACTGATCGTGTTCTTTGAGCTCGTCTCTGTCCCGACCACCACATTTTGTTATTACATTCATTAATCAACTCCCTTGCCGTTCGGGGCCTTGGAGGGTTCGACACCCTCAAGGGAGAATATACATAATTTTCCCAAGTACTAGTGCAGGCAAATGAGCATCAGAACCGTCTTCTTCTGCTGTATCATACAGCTCCTTTGACGGTTACTCGACAACGTCTTCAGCTACTTCGCATTCTCAGTGGTCATTCATGGACTTCCCTTTCAGCGACTACGCGTCTTTGTCGTCTTTCGGTTTCAACTCTGGTTTCGTCCTTCGGGGCAACGGGAACATGTTCTGGCACCTACCACTGCTTTTGAACAATGACAAAGGATTCACATATGGACTACTTGCACCCGCCTGGCAGCTTGCCACTACAGGACGACGAGAACTTCTTCTCGTCGTACTTGGACCCGCCGATGTCGCTGTCTGAGGACCAGGCGGGCGGCCAGAGCCCGACCCAGCCGATGATGTATGTATACCAACATGATTTCGCACGAGTATAATTTGCATATGCGGACTGAGCGAATTGCGCGTTCTTGCGCTCGGATCTGGTTGGCCGTCGGGCACCACCTTCCATCGAACATTATGATTTCTTGCATGTGTCTCATTGCATCTCACTTATCAGAATCTGTCCATCATAGCATTTTACATACTCCCGACTGCCCTTGTTCTCTTCTTCCCGTTTTACGCCAAGCTCCCGCTAGATGTTCTTTCATCTTACATTCTCGCATTTCCTCAGCGAAGACTCCGAGTGTGGATAATGGCGTTCAAGTTGTCTTCAATGGACTTCAATACAAGTAGTCTACTTTACTTGCTAAACAATCTACATGTAAAGACGCCCTGTCGACAGTCGTCGCGCACATATCCCTACTCCGAGGGTAGTCGAATACATATCCACATGGTGTTCGCTGATAAACTGCTGCGAGAAGGTTAGTACCTGTTAAAGTAGGTCGAAGGACAGCTGTAGGTACACTTGAGTACAGCGACAATCTCTATTTGAAGATCTGTATTGCAGAGTAGTTAGTAGGGTAGACACGACAATGAGCATAAGCTTGTCTTACTAGAAGAACAAGACTTGCGACGTCGACTAGTGTGAGCTGAAATGAGTTCAGCGCGAGAAAGAGAAGTAACGCAATGACCTACCCAAGTCCGTCGTCCGTCATCCGTCATCCGTCATCCGTCGTCCGTTGTCCATTGTAAATCAGTCGAGAGCGGTCGTCAATGTCCATTGTATCACTTGGCGGGAGTCTGAAGAGAGACGGCGCAGCCACAGATAAGCATTCGACCAGCACGGAACCACTGTCAAGTTAGAGGAGCTCACGGAGAGCAGCAGGATGCTGGGTGATACTGAAAAACGCGTGATTGAACGTGTCGAGTAACAAATGAATTTAGATGGAGGATCAAGGAGGTGGACCGAATGGCGCGGACGGCGACGGCTAATGGCGGCGCAAGTGGCGACCGTGCAAGGTCACGATGATGCACTCCATAGCCTCCTGGGCTGGGCAGGTCCGCGGGTGATAACTTGAAGTGCTGGGCGATCGATAGGCGGGCGTGCGGCCTCCAGAAGGCGCTCAAGCGGGTCAGCCATCTTGGAGGCGAGAAATCGGCGCGGGAAGATTTCGACTCATCGTAGTCTTCCCACGACGAGCATGCAGACGACGAAGTCGCGTTGAGTGAGAGGAGGGTAAACGCGTCTTTATTTGACGCTGTTTGTTATGCAGATCAGAGTCGTCTTGATTTTGGCCCATGGGCCAAATTCAAGACGACTCGATCAGAGCTTATCATAGCTCACTCTTCTTCTCCCACTTCCACAGTTTTTTCTTTCCTCTGTGTCCCGAATCGCCTCCCTACGACTTGGATATCGACCTCGAACGCGTAAGCCGTCAATTTGAGACGCAGCCTACATCTAAGCCCCCAGAAATGGGGCATCCAAGCTCACGCTGTCTGAGCTGAGCGACGGCGTAAACCCTCCAACGAGGTTGCCAGCATGGATATTAATTTCGACGCTGGCACTGTCATTGCACCAAGCAACGGGACAGACGCCAACGACGACGACGCTGGAGATGGTAGATGACACCGAAGGTGGCGGAAGTCGTGTGAAGAGACGCCGCGGACGCGACTACTTGGGCCGAGCGCCGATGTGCGTGTCTGTCGATTCGGTATGTCTCACTTTGCTGGAGGTCGACAGCTTATCTTTCCTTTGCGTAGGCCAAGATCCAGGATAAGGAAGGCATTCCTCCTGACCCGGATTTCACCAAGGCTACGGATATCGGTACCACATCTCCCCGTTATGTCCATAATCCCTCTGATCTTTGATATACTTATTCAGTCAAAATATCGTGCCCCAGATGCCTGGCCGGCGAGGCCACCACTCGCGACCTCAAGCTGCTCAACTTCTTATTTTCGCCACCAACATGAACTCTCAAGCAACTCCTTCGACCTCTTCGCCTTCCGTCAAGCGAGATCGATTCCCCTTGACATAAATGCGATAGATTATCACGCAGCGCTTCATCCGTAAGTTGCCATGTTCTGTGCCAGCTTTCATATCAGTGCTAAAGCAAATTTCCAGCCTAACGTTCCAAGTTCCGTACCTGGCCGGCGAGGCCGTCGCCGCGGCTCACCAACATCGCGGTGACCCCCGTCTCTCTACCGGTACTCATCCTTGCCTCCATCTTCCTCCGCGAAAGCAGTTGTCAGGATGGTAAGCCGTTCCCGTTGTGCTCGACTCCGGGTTTGGTTTCTGACTGAACTTACAGCCGATCTTTTGCGCACGCTCCAACTACAACATCCAGAACGAGGATACCCTTCACCATATCCTTCGTCTGTGCACCTGTCTGCGCGTAGGTGCGCAGATCTTCGCTTCATTTGAGACGTTGACCGACTAGATCATTACGCTACAGGTTGAGGCTTTCGATACTATCAACAACGTTGTGGCTAAGATCCAGGACAGGGAGGGTATCCCACTGATTTCGTCGCCGGTATGCGGATTGCTCTCTTGAGCATTCCGCGCCGCGCCGATATCTGAACCGATTCTCCAACAAGCACCGTGCCCCGCTGCGTTGATTACATTGAATAGGAACGCGTGTAGAACACATGTATTACATTATAGAATACATACATGTTAATGACAATGACCTGGATGTGGGCATGCGCCACAATTCGCTGCGCCTGCGCTCACCAGGCAGTAAGATTTTCGAGGGACTTTAAAAAAAAAAAAAAAAAAAAAAAAAAGAGGGGGGGGGTGGGGATTCGAACTCTCGCTCACTCGGGCGAGAATCGAGATGACCGAGGCGTCCGAGTCACGTGCCTCGAATTGGTCGCTTCGGTTAAAATCGGTCTTCAAATCGGTCGCTCGGGAAAAATTGGTGAAATCGGTCGTGTGGCTGTGCTGCCTCGACATGACGATAGTCCCCTTCTCAGTTAGTCCTGCAAGCTCACCATCACGCGCCAAAAGCGAGCTGGTTCGTTAACGCCACCAGGCCGGCATCGCCGCGTCGCAACTAATGAGAGAATTACTTAGAATTGATTGCTTGATGACCTCGAAGTCTCGTTTCGCTGGCCGAGTGGCTCCGCTCTGTCTGTATGCTGCAGTATGCACAACGACCAACACCTGGTCCGGTACATTACAACTTACGACTCACGAGATGAGGAACTCGGAGCTCTACTGCTGTCCCATTGTGTACGTCAGTCCGAGTTTTTGGTAGGTATATGCACCCCCCCCACTTCAAAGATGTCCCGCCGGCATCTAGTAGACTGTAGTGACAGTGTAGTGTTAGTTCCACACTGGCTGGATCCCTCTCAGTCGATCGCGGGCTAAGCCCAGGGTGGAAGCTCCCTCACCTGCAGCTTGCCATAAACATATGTTCTGGGCATGTTCTTAGACTCACCAAGTGAGCATCTATGAAAAAAAGACCTCTGAGTCACCTGAGGTGGAATCCCGGTGGACTACAGTTTGTCCACCGGAGCATCAGGATGAAGAACAGATGAGAATTGATTAGAGGGGACATTCATAAAGGGTGAATTTTCATTGTTAAGATCCACCAAATAAACCACATTGTTAGGAAATCACTGTTGAACTTGCGACAAGTGCATTTCGTGCACCTCAGCACTCTGCCTCATCCAACAGGGTTCCTGAGCTACTCTATTGGGGAAAATCTGTTGTCAGGGCATCAGCGTTAGTGAACTCTTGCCAGTGGCTGTTCAAGGACAGCCTTATTTGTGGTAAACTACGTGGTACGTAGTCGTAGGGAGAAGGACACGGCCTTTGCAGACAAGTTCGAGGCGAGTTAGCAAGTCATCGAGTTTCCATCAACTCCATCGCCCGATTTGGCATCGAGTCGAGTCGAGCCGATTTCAGTGTTCGAGTTCAGTTCGACTTACCTCTGGCCACTTGCTCAGCACCGTTTCAGCATGGATTTGGCACCATTCACTGCTGTAGTCTCGTGAACCCAGTCAACTGACAGATCTATTATCCCATTAAATGCCCAGTAAGGATATCAATAGGTGAAGAATACACTACGAAAAAGGTAGTAAATACAGTAACGTCAACGTAAGTAAATGTGTCTATGCGGTACAGTGAGTGAATGCAGTCCATCATGATCATGTGGCGTAATTTCAACTAGTGTCCGTTCATTGCCGGAAGGGGTTCCGGGATCCCCCAGTCTGATTCGGCTCCATCCAGTACGCACCACGCGTCGGCGGAGAGACCGGGGAATCAGATCGCACTGCGTACGCATAGGCTTGCGCGTCCGTGCGCGGAGGCGGTGGCAGTAGCTCAGGCGATCCGCTGAACGACCCCGTGCTTGCCGAGAATCGCGACGTCAGGTCCTTCTTCAGCGGCTGGCGTACGTCTGGCGTCTGGCGCGGCTTCCCCGTGACCTGCGAGTAAATCGAGGGACCAGACAGCACACTCGCGTTGTCAGGGATGGGCGCTAACAAGCCGTTCTGCGTATGCAGGTGATGGTGATGGTGGTGATGGCTGTGTTTGGACGGAGCCCGCGACGCGTCGTCACGCATGTAAGATCCAACAATCTTCTCGATGGTCTGACCGTGGCTGTACCGCGCTTCCTCCGCGTTCTTCAGCTTCATGAGCTTCATCTCCTCGCTTTCCATCTCCTCGCTTTCCATCTCCGGATAAGCCCTTCGGCTTCGATTGTGCCCGAAAAGTTTCTCCCGAATCGGACAAGTCTGTATCGCCAGGTGTCCTTGTGGGGCAAGTTCTTGGCAGACGCAAACATCGCTGTGCGCTTCGCACGTTGCTTACGAGCACGCCGGCGCCAAAGCATCAAAATCGCCAAGAATATGAACGCACACCCCAACGCCATCAACAAGATCTGCCACCATTCCAGTTTATGTCCGCTGTTCGACGTGATCGTGGTAGGATCCGAGACCCCAGTGATGGACGGCAGGGGACTGCTTGAACTCGTCCCAGATGCTTTCGGCACCTCCACAAGCTCCGATAAGCAGACACCGAGACCTGAAACTACACTCGTGCCATCCGCGCAGTTCGCAGCAACACATGATCCAGAACGAAGAACGTTGTCTGAACTGCACGATAAGCACTGGTTCGAACTGCTTCCATAACAGCTTGAACAGCTAGAGTCGCATGATTTGCAGGACCCCGCTGTCGTATCAAAAAACTGCGATGAGCTGCATGTTGGCAGGCAGCGTCCGTTGTTAAGAACTGGGCGATCCGAAGGGCAGGTCGAGCATTCGTTGAAAGAGCCGCCAGAACACGTAGCGCAATCGGGATGGCACGTTAAACACGTCCCCGAGTCCTTCTTAAAAGTACCCGATGGACACGACGACAAGTCCGAGTTGACTGTTGGGAGAGAACGAGGCCAAACTTCCCACGCAGTAGATTTTCAGTCTATACTGGAAATGAACCAAATAAGGAAAGGGATTTGCAGCCGCTGGCAGCCGAGACGCGTCAAGTTTGCAACGACCCGCGTCTTTTTTCAAAAAATCACTCAAGTCCAACTTCATTTTTGGAAAATTTGACAATAGTTTCCCCTCCCGAAGGCATCAGGGAGCAAAACAAAGAAGTGGGGGTACACAAATCATACTACAGAGGTGCGTGACCCCGTATAGACAATGTGGCGTACAAAAAAAAAGAAATCCGGTCCCAACTGTGCGGTTGCTGGGGTCGCGACATTCATTCAAGCACGCTCAGACCACCAGGAGGCCGCACAGTCCACGAGAGGGCGGTCGTCATCACCGTGGCACCGGACTAGAGAGAGGACACCTATGGGGGGAAACTGGGGGAACTTGGCTGGCGTCCGAGCCCTCTTTATACTCCCTGGTGGTGGCGGTGCTGTTGGTTCGTTTGTTGATTGATCAGGTGGTCTGACGACACAGGCGCTTGTTAGACTTTGACCTGACCCGAACTGTGATCTCGAGTGTCGTCTGTTTCCCGTCCCCTCACCACGACATGAAAGGCCTTCTCAGCAGCTCTTGAATGATGTATATATGTCTGTATTTTCTACCATACGACGTTGCAGATTGAAGACTCAAGTCCTGGCTGTCCGTCGACCGCGGCGCAAAAGTGTGGCACGATAAATTCCCCTGGCAACGCACACTCACATCTAAGCTGAATTGGTCTGAACACATCTTGAGAATCTTAGCAATGTCTATCCCTTGTGTGCGATTGAAATCCCTTGCAAATCCAAACTCAATGCATGTAAAATCGTCTCAAAACACCCAGTGGAACGAGAACAAAAGACAAGACAAGTTCACCGAATACGCGTGCTCAGGTCCCTCTATTGAAAGCTTGAAGCTACGGTGATCGCGGCTCCCTGGACTTGTCGGATTTCTTACAGCACTCCTTCGCCCACCATCACTCTACTTACCCCGCGCGCTGTCGTCGTCGAGAAACTACTATGCACCCGATCCTCCTTCTTCAGATTCGTTCTCTTCACCAATTCACCTCGCGCTCTAGACTGACATTCTTTGAATTAGCTGTTCAAATTGAGATGGTAAGCATCTCACCTATGGCTCTTGTCGAAGCTGATGACTTCAAAGGCGGCCAGAGGCGCGAAGCTCTCGGTCAGCCTCGTGTCCTCGCCTTCGGAGTCGATCTCAAGCACCTCAGGATGGCGGCGATACAGCTGAGGGTCCGCGACGTGCACAGGTCTGTAAGATTGCCTTTGACCGCGATTCGAAGCTGACGACATCCAGTTTCCATGGTGTCACGCCCTCCATTCGACCACAAGATTGACTGTATTTGTCGTTCGGCGACCGACTTGAACAAGTCCCGACGTAACGACAATGAGGACGGATCCTGGATATCACGGCGGCCAAAAGTTCGTGGACTTCTTGTCGCGTTGATTCTGACAATTTCACCATCAGTTTGAAGGGTATTTCAGCTGCAGAAAGGTGGGATTTACCTTTCTTTTGAATCGTGTACCCGCTCAATTCCTCCAGAATCGAGTTCGGCCAACTTGACGCACCATACTCAAGGGCGTTGAGAATAGTCAAAGGGAGGGCGACACGTTCGTGCGGCGACAATCACTCCCCGCGAGGCTCCAAAATTCGCCGCAATTCAAGTTTCGTTCTGACACTCTGTCAGAAACGCCGACTTGGATCAGGACACGGTAAGCTTACCCTCATCGATAAGATCCCAGCTAAATTCAGGTCAGATTGCCAACTTCCACTAGCGCCACGATCGTCGGACGACCTCATTCGCATTTATTGAGATCTGGATCTGAAGGAATTGAGTGTTACGACGTCGCGTTCGGTTCCATAGAGTCAAGAACGGTACGTCACCTTTATCATTTGGATGGTTCGAAAGTTGAACATCCAAACAGGGAAAAAATCTTAATAGCAGCCCTCGAGTATGGAGTATCTGTCCTCAGAACCATCTCGCTGTGTTCCTCCGCCCGAACTAGGCGGTTTTGTGTCCGACCTCGCTCCTCTCGCTCATCGCGCGGGCAAAAATGTCGGGAAGATTTGAATTTTCTTGTGGTATGAATCTGACATTCCCATTAGTCAGTCTTCAAAGTTCATCTTAGAAACGGTGCGCATTACCTTTTGTTTTCGCGGTACCTGCTCAATTTCTTCAGAATTGGATTCGGAGTCGCCCGACGCCCGATTGATGGTGGAGTACGCGACGACGAGGTACCCAGAAACGGACAGGGCGGGTTGCGAGAGACGGGCGGCGTCAATTTGGTTCACTTGAGGTTCGCACGTCTTGAGGTTTGTTTCCGCGAGAACCGGCTACCAAATCTCATGTTAGTATATTCGAGAGCTTACCTTCAAGCCAGAACATCACCGAATGCAAACAGGTCCTTCGGTTTCGGCAGCGAGATGTCGCTCGCCGCGGGGCAAAAGTGTGAGGCACATCTGCCTTCATTTCCTCCGTAACTCTGACAGTTATGTCTTCCCTTTAGAAACGGTGACTTTTACCTTTCTTTTCATGACTGCAGCTGCGCAGTTCGTCCAGAATTGGATTTTGGAGCGACAGGCTGAGTGACGCCAGAGGAAGTGACAATAAGGTCCCAGCGGGACGTGGACATCGTATCGCTCGTAGAGAGGGCTCGAAGTACGCCAATATCGACGTGTTGATTTGCGTTAAACTGACAAGATCTAGATCTGTTCCCGCGAACATCCGATATGTTTACCTTCCAACTCGAGCAGTCCAAATTTGAGGTCGTCTCCCCGAGCACACGAAACCCTATTGAAACCGAGCGAGGACGAGGCCTTCATCTTCGTGCGGCGTAATGCCACTCGGCACAAGGTACAAATTGTCAGTGAATTCGGCTGTTGTCTTTGATTTGAATCTGATAATCGGAGGTTAGTTCTGAGGCCAATTCCGACGGTGAGTTTTTTTACCTTTAATCGAGAGGTCGTATCCGCTCAACGGTTCCAGAACCGAGCTCAGTATCCTCACTCGAATACAGGCCGGAGTACGCATGGGGAGAACGTGAACGGGAGCATGGCGCGACATTGATTCCAGGAAACTCGGTAAGTCTCTGTCGATTCATCCGTCTATACTGGACTCTGAAGGTTATCCAGGGCACCTGCGGATTGAAGCATCAGTTACAATGTCATAGATCGATTATACGGGTACGCTTACCTCCTCAGGATGAGAGCGCGGCTGAATTTAGTCCATAACGACAAGGAACACCCAGCGCCACGTAACAAGGCAGCAATCAACAACGACCGCATTCGGACTTGATGAAGATTTGGATCTGAATGAATTGACCGTTAATCCCTCGTGTTCGGTTCCAGAGAATTAAGAAAGGTACGTTACCTTTTAATGACGCTGCTTCGAAAGTTGAACATCTCAACAAGGCAATAATCCTCGAGACGACGCCAACTACGGGATACCCAAGTACTTCTAACCATCTCGTGGCGATCCCCGGGTCAATACTTACAGCTGTCTTGTGTTCAACGTCATTGTCGTCTGCGCCCCCCACTTCATAACCCTCTCGACTCGCCATCAAACCGGCAAGCGAGTACACGCCCCACGGTAAGCGTAGTATTATTCACCCGCATTCGCCGCTGAAGTCGCTCTAGATTCCACGCGCAGTCCATCACCAATCTGACGCCACACAAGAACGTCGAGCGACCTCGCCCCCATTAGGACATGATGGCGATTTAGATCTGGGAAAATTCGGAATTAACTCCGCGGGTTGGTTTCCAGGGTTCAAATCGAAGTACGTCACCTTTATTGTGATGTTCACAAAGTTGAGCATTCATTCTAGGAAATCTTGGGCGCATTTGGCGAGATCCGAACAGTCTCGGAGGACGACACATGCGGAGGGCGCCGTCATCGCCAGCACCTGCATCCTATGACGGAACGTCGACGTTGGTGCTACGCGCTCGATATCTTGAACAAGTACTGTTCCTTGCATCGAAGTATGCCGGCACCATTTTTGTTGGGATTTCGGTTACTGACGCCGTCAGATGCACCTCGCCAACAGAGGAACGAGTCAATCTGTTGATATCGATTCTTCCCTCGGCGTTACAACGGGGGCTAGAACATCACATCAAAATTCAAGACGCCACACATGTTGAACTTTCAGGTGACGTACCTTTTTTTGCATCGTTGGATCCGCGGTACCTGAATAAAATTTAGACTTGGTGTACTGCAATGACGACGTACCTAAAAGAGGGATTGGTCGCGCGACGTCAAACTTTGTGACACCATGTTCGGATAGGCGGTAGGTTTTCGTCAATTACCCGAAGACAACGAGACTGACTCGGGGTTACAGCCGACGGGAGTAGCGCTATGAGTCTGTAAAGAGTTCCTCGCGCTGGTGTCAGCGCCGGCAGGGCGCTGTACGGATAAATGAGGGCAGAGTCAATATGTGTTGAACAGAATGTACGTACCTTGCGCATTTTCCGATCTCCGTTGCAACTGACAATAGATTTAGAGTTATCATCAACTTCATGCCGTTCTCGCATGCCTGCAAAGGCGCGACAACGGGGCGCGCGAAGGGCTTGAATCTTCCGGCGGCGGGATTTAGACAAACGAACTTGGGCATGGACAAGGAGAGGGAGATGTAGTCAATTGCAGAGTAAACTATATACAACTGGGCTGTATATCGCAAGGCCAAGTAGACGAGAATGAACTAAAACTTCTTGAAAATGAGATAAATGAAGTGAACTTCAAAACTCACCTGTGTTACTACTTCGGGGGGCGTCACCTCGCCCCCAACGTCTCCGGAATCGATAGCGCCTTCCCCGAGCACCAGAGGACTCGAAGAAGGCACAGAATCCCTCCCTGTGGCTGCGGCAATAAAGGTTGCATGTTACAAACGATCCGCACTCACGAATACACAAGACTCACTGTTAAATTCGACGTTAACAGAACCCTAAAGCTCTCGACATGCGTGTTCTCGAAGCTCTAAGTCACGGTGAACCGAGGAACGTTCTGCATCGTTTAAATAAAAGCTTACCTTGAAATTCCGACCGATTCCGGGGGGATCACGCGTGTTCGACGTGTCGTAAGTCGTTCACAGTCTCCGTGGTCGGCGCAGATTGTCTTGGGGTTTGCTTGAGGTCGTCGTCGTGGTCGAGGCTCGGAATTGCATGTCGAAGGTCGTGGTAACAGGTCAAGATCCGAATCAGGCAAGTCCAAGTGATCGGACTGACTTGAACATTGACGCTGAGGTTGTTTTATTATTTCGATGTATACCTTCCCTCTCTCCACTTGCGCGGGTCTGTTCACACTCGGAATCTACTCTTCCTTCGACGTAACCAACATCCCGACGGAACGCAGGGCCATAAACGCGCCAAAACGCGTCCTATTCTCCTTGCTTTGTTTTCTGTCCGGTCCGCCGCTGTTAAGGACGACTTTCATTATCTATGACGACTCTCCCAGGTGCCTCAAATACTCAATCTTATCGCGTCGGGACCGACACCCTGGGAAACGGAGGGTAAGGTGACGCAAGCCACTTGCACCTTGCCCCCATCCCCCATCCTGGATCCTCGTTTCCTCGGGCTTCCCTCGGCGGCGCTCAGCCAGCGCACGTACACGCTAATCTGCATCTCGACGCTCTATAATAACGCTCTTTGAATGTCCCGCAGATTCTAATTGAACATTTCCACATGTGGGTTCATTCACGAACAAGGTAAGATTCCCATTCAGTGCGGTTCTTGTTCTCCGGTTGCATTGACGTTTCGGATTAGGCTTTTGCTCTGGAATGTTTGCGGATCCGCTAACAGCGCGGTCGAATAGTTTGACTTGGACACTTTTGAAACCGCGGATGGAATTCAACGGGTTTAGAATGGTGGGGATTAGGGCATTTACGTGGTGACGTTGGGAGGGAAACGAGGATACGGCACAGATTGTACGGTCTCGCGAACGTTGGCATTCTTACCGTTGAGGAGATCTCGATTTCGTCGGCGTGGTATGTTCCAATTCCATTTCTCGCCCCACGCTCGCTCACAGTTCACCCAGATCTATTTAAATCATAACACCTCATGTCCTTGGACCTCTTCGCTTCGATATACTTTCAATTGAATAACATTTTC
>JADNRX010000980.1:0-16777 GCA_015501595.1 Hymenopellis radicata
ATGCTTGAGTAATCATATCCCACCGTTTGACGTCCGCAGGTAGAACCGAGTCCAGCCGTTCGGTTTTCATGATAGTGCGAGGAACAATTGAAAAGAATTTGGTAAGATCATCCCAAGGTATCGTCCGCTCCAGGACTTGCTTTGCACCGGCATGTTTGAGAATGTTTGAAAGGAAGGTGAGAATGACGGTGAGATAAGGATTGATGGTAGAGCGGGCGTAAGGAGATGATTTTCGGGTTGGGTGGCGAAGGACGTATGACAGCATTGAAAATGTCAGCTGCAGAGCCAGAGTGAATCCCATCGGTAGATCTGGTGAGTCGGTGTCCATTTGGGTCAATACAGGCGAAACCACTGGGGTCGTCGACGTCCATTCGGTCCTCAGCAAGAAGTTCGCGCTTGGCCATGACGCGCATCGCAGCTGTCGAGCTTGCATCTCGAACTCCCACGGCGCCGAGTTTTTTCAACACTCCAGTCGGCTTCCCATACTCCAGGATGGAACCGATGTTGATGACAGCCATGCTCGTCCACTCACGGTCCTCGGCTCCTTCGATTTGCAGCCTTTCCACGAAACGCGCCATCGTGGGTTGAAACGCGTCAAGTTCAATATTGGTGAACAGCATTCCGTGCAGGAGAACGAAGAGATCTGAAACTTTCGCATCGGGAAGCGAACGCCGGGCTTGCAGGGCCTGAGACCATATGGGGAGAACCGACTCGCGCGAAGTCATGAAGGGATGAAGCGTGGTCATGCTGCGCAGTCCTCGTCAGTAACAGTTTCAGCCACAAGTCCCAAAAGAGGCACATACCTCTTGACGAAATGGTAAACACCACGCAGCTCCTCGCCTTCAGCGTCGCGGCTCAACAAACCAAGATGGTGGTGCAGCTTTCCGGTACCAGGTTGATCGGTCAAACCGGCACCGTACCAATCCCTTGCAATCTTACGCCATTGTTCCTTTTCAGGCTCGACCTCAAGTAACCGCGCCGCAGCCAGACCAATGCTGGGTGACGGCGAGTCATCGATGCGTGCGGCAGGGGCGTCACTGATCGACTTTGGCTGAGGACCGACGGGGGGCATAAGTGACGAGCTCGGCTCCATGAGAACCTCGGATACGTTCTCAGAGGTGAGAGGGCCGCCACCGCTGGTGTTACCAGTAACCATAGCGGCGACAGCCATTCGATAACGGGCGAGATCCCCGAGAGCTTCAAGCCAGCCACTCTTGAACGTAGCCAGATTAGGTTCCTCGAGGAGACCAGTGTAAAATGTGTAGGCATAGTAGATGAAGTCTTGAAGATGCTCGAGGGCCAAAGGGGAAGAGAAGGATGCACGTCGAAGGGATTCCAGCAGCTTGTGAAAGCCGTATGTCCACAGGCGTACGATGATGTTGTATTTTGTGGGGATATTTCGGAGGGAGGCAGGAACACTGGGAGCTAGTGAAATCTCGAGGAGGTTATGGATGTTTTCGACAAGACTGTAATATTTAATTAGGATATGATAAACGCGCTGCGCGAAGACGACTGACCTCTTGTGATCCTCGAGGCGTTGCTTCCACTTTTCGATCTGAGCATCTTCGTCCTCCTGCTCCTTCCCTTTGAGCATGACACGACTGGTGTCGTCAGTTTCATCGCTGTCCTCCTGGTTGATTTTGGATTCGAGACTTGTTATGGTCCGGTACAGCTTTTTGAGCTGAACAGCAAAGACATTGTTGCCTGGATCTTCAGCTGATTTTCGCTGCCCCTCAAAGAGTGCAGATGAGGCTGAAGAACCATCTGTAGTGGAGGAAAGGGTGAAGCTGGATGAAGTCTGGGAAGCGGCGTATGAGGAAGCAGATGAGGCAGAGACATAGTCGCCTGAATGTTTGGGTGTTGGGGTAGGACGGCCTTGAGGGCGTGCAAGGACTGAAAAGCGAACAGGGTCGTCCTTGCGGTGGTTGAACAGCTGGCGAGCGGCATCTCTCGTGGGTCCGCTACGGGAGCTCGTGGCGTCCTGTATCTGTTCCGGCTCGGCCGTCCTGCGAAGGGTTGGAATGGGATCCCGCTCTGGATCAAACAGTTTGTGGGCCTGTTTTGCCGACTGCTGCGCTAGTCGGGGAGACGGGGACGATGATATTTTGAGGCGGCGAGAGAAATCATCTGGATCCGCTTCATGTGGTGGACGCGAGACGATGACCTGGGGCGACATGTTTGACCGTCTGGGAGATTGCGACGGCTTGGAAGATGGCTGGGGCGCGAGTTTTGGAGAACGTTCCGGCTGAGCTGGACGCTCTGGCCTATCGCGGGGTTTGATGGCGCTGGGAAAACAGTGAGCAGAAAGTGTGAGAGCGGGAAAGGGCGCGCACGCTGCGTTCCGACGACGCAAGGCGATGAGTTTCTCGTCGAGGTCGGTGGGCTGTGGGTCTCTGGAGGAGTCCCGATGAAGGAGATCGCGTTCTTTACCCTTGCGCGAGGGTTTCTGAAAATCCTGCAGCGCTGCTGGGTCGAGCTCGAGGTGCATTATAGCAGCGTACAAAGGTGAAAAGAGCGGCTGACTGGGTGTTTGAGAGACTGCGAGCCCAGTCAATGCTGCGCTTGACTGCGCATGGTGTTTGCCGGAACCAGTGATCTATGATCTATTCGATCAAAAGTAGTCTCGAGGCCAGACGCCTGCCAGTAAGATACTCGATGACAGTCGATCGAGTACCCAGGGGTCTGATCGGACCGAACTGGCGAAGTGACTGGTATCGAGTCTAGATCAAAAGGGGCCACCGACCGAGCTTCAATATAATGCGGTTCCGGTGCAAAAAGCCATTTATCATTACCACAGCTGGCAACTACATAAAATTACTTCCTCGGAACATGTACCAACAGCCTTTGCATTCGCCCGCCGCAGGAAATGTGACCCAAACCACGTCGGCAGCTTGCCATCCTGGTCAGAAAGCTTCACAATCTTAAGCTTCTCCTCATCATCCAGGTCTACAACGATGATAGACTCAATAACCTGTGCATCTCGCTGTCAGTACATCCATTGCCGTCAGTCACAATAGACGCCCACACCTTCTTCAGTTCCTGTGTTTGCGCAAACACCAAGCGATTGGGAGAGTTGGTAGAGCTCATCACCCGAGATGACAAGGTCACCGACGCGGAAAACAGCGTCGGCTGTAACGCAGAATTTTCAGTTCCGTAGCCTCGCTTCCAAATTGAATTCTCGTACCATGGCATACCAAGCAATATTGAGCAAGCATAACGTGCCTGCGCAGCACATTCGTGAAACCCTTTGCAAACAGAAAGCGGATCCTGGGAGATGTATGACATGAGTAGGTCATTTACCTCAAACACTGCGTCGTTATTCCAGGAGCGTTCAAAGATCGGCGCTTCTACTCATTCTCAGTCTGGATGACGCCGCTACCACCACTTCCATCCGTGTCTGCAGTGGACCCAAGCAACTCGCTCGGGACGTCGGAATTTCCAGTAGTACTAGTCTATACCCCAAAAGCATGGCGCACCTGCAGAACTGGATGCTGACATATCACGGTACTAAACGACATCATGTCTAGTTCAATGTTTCTCGCACTATCCGGAGCTCTGTCAGGTAAGTCGTTTAAAGATCTGATACTTATCTGCAGAATTGACAGACGCGCGCGTGCAGCTGTCGAAGGCGTGATTCGTAGCTCAGAAGGGGGTTCGCTTGGAAGCGATGGAGTAGAAACGGGAACATTCGATGGCGCATGCTGGATTCGGCGCGCCGTTTCGGACAAGCTGGTCGGTCGACCGCGCGCGCTTCGGCGGTTGCGGTTCCATCGAGTTTTTTTTGCGGTCTACCGCGTTTGCGTTTGACAAGTAACACAACTGAAAACAGATTAGTCGCGAGTCCAAAATAAATGAAAATGACTACATACCTTCAACAGATGAATCGGACGAGACATCGGAATCCGAGTGGTTCAGAAATTGTCCGTCAGTGGATCCACGTCCATTTGAGTTGGCGCTGGACTGCTTCTGAATCCCGCGTTGCGTTGATTACTGGTATACAGCAGTGGTGGTATCGTCTCAGGCATTTGCGCACAATGAGGAGGGTGAAAACAGTAAATTAAATAAAAGGGGAGAGAACATCGACGACGACGCGAAGCCCACGCTGATGGCAGGTTGATGATGACGGCGATGAAAAGAGGCCGGGCGCACTGACTTATCCCGGGCTACTTGAGAGAGATTTGGCCACAACTGCGGAGGAAGAAGATGAAGTGAGATGTGAAAGACACTTGATATAGTAAGTAAACTATTTCAAGTGTTGTGTTGAAGACTGGCTCTGCCGGCCTCACGGTTGCGAGGGGAAAGGGGAAACAGACCGTGAAGTCCCGAGAGGGAACCTGGCTGAAACCGATGGAGTCCCAGGCAGACGGGCTAGTCTTGAGCTTGAGCATGCGGGAAACCAAAGTCGTGACGAATGCCGAATCAAGAGAGGCGAAGACTCTCTCAAACTGATTCAGACTGTAGGTGTATTTCAGGAAATCACACCAGGCAAAGCATAGCACATATCTGAATAACGATTCACGTATGGTAACGACGCAAGGCGATGAGTTTCTCGTCGAGGTCGGTGGGCTGTGGGTCTCTGGAGGAGTCCCGATGAAGGAGATCGCGTTCTTTACCGTTGCGCGAGGGTTTCTGAAAATCCCACAGCGCTGCTGGGTCGAGCTCGAGGTGCATTATAGCAGCGTACAAAGGTGGTGCTTGCCGGAACCTGATCAACTATTCGATCGAGAGGGGCCACCTAGACTCGAACCAACCGACCTCGGTACCGGTGCAAAAAGCGGTATCATTACATTACAACAACAATCGTACACCACAGCTGGCAACTACATAAAATTACTTTCTCGGAACATGTACCAACCACGGCGCAACCTTTGCATTCGCCCGCCGCAGGAAATGTGACCCAAACCACGTCGGCAGCTTGCCATCCCACTGGTCAGAAAGCTTCACAATCTTCTCCTCATCATCCAGGTCTACAACGATGATAGACTCAATAACCTGTGCATCTCGCTGTCAGTATATCCATTGCCGTCAGTCACAATAGACGCCCACACCTTCTTCTGACCTCCAATCCGATATGTATATTCCTGTGTTTGCGCAAACACCAAGCGATTGGGAGAGCTGGTAGAACTCATCACCCGAGATGACAAGGTCACCGACGCCGAAAACAGCTTCGGCTGTAACGCAGAATTTTTCAGTTCCGTAGCCTCGTTTCCAAAATGAATTCTCATACCATGGCATACCACTGTAAATACGTGTCATCTTTCAGAAACACAAGCAATATTGAGCATAACGTGCCTGCGCAGCATATTCATGAAACCCTTTGCAAACAGAAAGCGGATCCTGGGAAATGTATGACATGAGAAAGTACATATAAACGCGTTCGTTAGGTTCTTACCTCAAACACTGCGTCTTTAGTCCAGGAGCGTTCGAAAATTTCTGGCGTGGGTCGACAGCAGTACAGCTCTTGGAGGTCTGCTATTATGCGATGATGGTCGGCCTTGAGGTTTATAGCCATCTCTTGGGACGAGCGCCGTCGGTCCATGCTCGTATGAGAGTGTTTGGGAGATTCAGCATCGACTTTGATGCCAGCGTAGTGAGCACCTCCAGCCACAGATTCGACCAGAGCTGGTGTGGGCACGGAACGTGGTAGTATTGAGGCATGGAACGTTTGGGATGGCCGAGACGATGGAGACGGTGAACGTCGATTCGTAGCACTCGACATGGATGTCCTAGACAGCGACCTATGGTGATGGTGGTGGTGATTAACAGACATGGTGTGGACTGAATCGGAGTGTTCGTTAAAGAGCATGCAACGCCCCGACACGGCATTTGATTGTCACATGACGTCACTCTTTGTGAGAAACAGTTATTGGCATATGTACAGTATACTAAGCAATATGTCTTCAAAGCTTTACGATACTCCCCTCTAACCGTTCGTTCCTTGCCATAATCCATAAGTCTTTCCTGGCGTAGTCTGCCATAATCGAATAGTACCTGCAAGAGATAATAATCAGTAACAGTCATTCCGATCAACAATGGCCGCGTACCGTCCTCTGAAAAGTAATCAGTGTCGTGTCAATGCGGAAGAGGAGTAAAGACGTACCGCTCCCGCTTGCAAACATCTCACCATCCGGACTGAACTCGACGCAATGTACGGAACCATGATGACCTTTGAGGATCTCGCGTTCCTCCCCGTCCATTGTATGGACGCGAACCCACTCGTCTCCTGAATTTCCCGTCACAAAACGGTCTTGTAAAATGGGATGAATCGTTGCAGAAGAGGGCGTGTAATTGAGGTTGAGACTATGCGTCTTGCCGTTGCTATTGGGAAGCGCCGGTACGAATGCCACGGTGTTACCAGAGGTAACAACTAGGCGCCCAGTTTGTGACGAGAGCTCCATCGAAGTGATTGGTTTGGTAAAGTTCATGGTATTCGTTAACGTTCTTGTTCGTAGATCCCACCATCTGAAAAGAATCGTCGTAAGGGGTCGGCCGCGTGTCGGACAGAATACAGCTTACTTTACAAGACCGTCATCTCCCGCGGAGACGCCGGTATGGTCACCCACCCACACGACGCTCTTGACTGTCCCGTCATGCGACAACGCACCCGATTCCCCGAGATAATCTGGATCTGCATCTGGCCTGCCGAGATCAAACATCCGAACCTTCTTTTCTTGCCCACCGGTGAGCAGATGGGAGGACGTGGGTGAGATGGCCACGCTCCGGACGATATGATTATGTGGGAACGAGTGCAACGGATTTCCAGAATACGTGTCCCATATCTTGCTAGAAAAAAAAAGCTGTTAATGGTGCATATTGTGACACGCGTAGGAGACGTACGCCGTAAAGTCAGCACTTGCAGTAACCGCCCGAGAGGTATCGGGCGACAATTTGGTGCTCCAGACGGCGCCCTTGTGGCCGAGAAATGTGCCTATCCAGTCTCCGGTCCACTCTCTCAACATCGGATTTCCATCTTTACAGCTCGAGATGAGCAGGAACTTGCCATCTTCCTGCAGCGGACTGAACGAAAGATGTACAACAGGGCGGGTGTGTCCTTTTGAAATATTAGGAATTTCAGCTAGAAATAACACTTGGAACATACCAGACGCTACGAGCGGCGTAGACTTGGGAGCGAGGGACATTAGGTCGTAAGTGGTCGTCACAATATTTGGGAAAGGTCTTTTCTCGGTTACCGATTCGGCCTCGGCACGTGCAGGTAGGTCTCCTCGGCGCCTCTTCCTCCTGGCCATCATGGGCAGTGCTGCTTCCAAGGCCTCCAGGAGCTATCCAAAGTCTGCCAAGCCTGCATGGTCCGGCGCCCGCACAGAGAGTCTGCCCAAAGCCAGCGAAGTCAAATCCAAAGGTACTAATTCACTCCAAGCCTGTATGCTCCGCGTATCAACACATGAGGCCAGACATCGAAAAGGACGCCCAGGATCCTCACTTTCTATCGAACCTCAGCAAACTGGGTGCCGTGCGCGTGGACCACAATCATGTGCAGCCAGTTCGACCGGTCAGCCTTCTCCTTCTCAATTTACCATCCGGAACCAAATATTTCACAGTCCGCGCCTTCTAACAATGTTGTACGCTCACGGATTCGACTCGAACACGCCGGACGCGATGATATCTCTGCACAAACTCTTTCGGCCCTCTTGACACATTGCAAGTCTGCCCAAACCCCACGCGAACTTGAATCACTGGTACAAAAATACGGAATTGACCTAAACACTTTCCGGAAAGTGGCGACTTTTATAAATACGCCTAGTATCAATTCCGCCACTGTTATACGCACTGTAAACAAGGATGGACAAGAAAGTCAGACCATGCCGGTACGTAGCTGCAAACGCGTACTAGATTGATCATTCAAACAATCCAAGGCGGTGTGGGTCGAGCATAACATACTCAAGTACTGAGGGTGATCATAGAGAATCTTCCACACACGTCACAACTGCAGATAATATGAAGTACAATGTTCCAGTGCACTACTTGGTGCTAATTTGCAGTCCTTCAAGATATTTCAGTAATTCTTGTGGCCTGTCCTTCAATTTCACAATCTTCGTGGCGGTGATTATGGCTCTACCAGCAAAGCATTAGTTCCGGTAGGACGACACCAAGTAGATCAAGTTTACCTATTCCGTCTCATGCGCGCCGCGACTTCATCTTTCATCTTCTCGGATGATTCACTCGCGATTCTCAGCAGCTTCTCTGGCAGTCCTGCCAACCGACCACATTCTACCCCGAAGGATTCTATCGACGAAACTCAGCAAGTTTCTGAGAGTGACATACGAACACATTACCATCAGCTACGCCGTTGGTAAGCGTGTATAGAAAAGTTATTTCCCGTGTTCCGTTAATACGCGTCTCTGCCTGGTAACCCATGTGCAAATTTTGCACGGCCTTGGAGTACTTTTTCTCCAAATCCAGCGCAATTGCGGGGTAGTGCGTGATGAACAGCGTCTTACACCGCTTGATATCATTAAGGTACTGCAGCACCG
Organism: Hymenopellis radicata; assembly: GCA_015501595.1. Lineage (NCBI taxonomy): Eukaryota > Fungi > Basidiomycota > Agaricomycetes > Agaricales > Physalacriaceae > Hymenopellis > Hymenopellis radicata. Next base: position 8,493 of record JADNRX010000980.1, read on the forward strand.
CGTGAGCAATCGCCATCTAGGTTTACTTGAGCACCGCCTCTTGGAAAAAGAGAAGCAGACCTACCCCATCAAACGTAGACGTGCCCCGGCCTAATTCATCTAGTATAACCAAGCTGTTCTCTGTGGCGGTCTGGAGAATGTCACTGGTCTCGGCCATTTCCACCATGAATGTTGATCGCCCTCTGAGCATATCATCCGAAGCTTGTAGGCGCTCAGCTCAAGAAATATTAAGATAACGGAGCTTGCTTACCTCCCATCCGCGTGTGAACGGCGTCTAGCAGTCCCATTCTTACAGCGTCAGCTGGAACATAGCTTCCGATCTGCGCCATGATGGCAATAAGCGCTACCATCCTGACGCAAGAACTCTTCCTAAACAGACGTCAAAATACATCGTTTTCGGCCAACAAATACTCACCCGCCCATGTTAGGTCCCGTGATAATCTTGATCTTTCCTTCTGTACCGCCAATGCAAACCGAATTCGGTATGAACGGATCCGAGCTAAGGGTCTCCACCATGGGATGACGACCGTTCACAATTTCAAGAACGCTGTCATCACAGATATCCGGCTTGACATAGCCCGGTTGGAGGCCCACGAGAGCCAAGCTCAAAAGACAATCGCCGATAGCCAAGCTGTTCACAGCGCTGCGTAAGACGCCGTAATACTTGTCATGGATCTCGCTCAGGAATTCCCGGAATGCTTTGATGGCTTCTGCCTGCGAGAGAAATACGTCAATGTTGAAGAGAACGGAGAAGCACAAGTTTCACACATCTAAAGATTCCTGTCGCTGGGAACGCTCCTCCAGTTTCTGTTTGACAGCAGGAGTATGATAACGCGCCAGAGTCTTCGTCCTCAACACAGACTCAGTTGAGACCACACAGAAAGTAAATTCGGTGCGCATACCTCGACACCAGGATCCAATTATCCGGAATGGGCCGATTTTCACTTCTCTTGATTTCCAACAAGCACTGTAACGATATATTAGACCTGAAAGAAAGATTCGATGTACACCAACCTCGTCACCTGCGATGGTAGAAAACTGCAGAGAAGGGAACTTCAGGGTCTTCCGAGCTATTCGAAAGTTCAAGCATCGTGTAATGTTTTGGGCAGATTCTTACCATTTTTCAATTCCGCCTCTAATTCCGACTCTACCTGCAAGATGGCCTAGAAGAGGGTTGAGCCAAGGAGAATCGGGATGATAAACTGCTGTCATACCATATGCTGATCCTCCAAATCTGGATATCGATCCTTGTCTAACCATATTTCATGTCTCTCCTTTTCAGTGAGGCGTTTGATTGAAGTGACGCTGAGTATTTCGGTGATTGGTTTCTTGACATGTTGCAGAGAATATATCACGTCATTTAGGAGCGGCGACTGGAATCCAACGTCTGCTGCTGAGTCTGTAGGTTCTACGGAATCCGCGATACGTTGAAATGCCTTCAAATCACGGCGAGCTCGTTAGGACTAGCCTACCGGTCATCAGAGCAATGTCAAGTCATGATTGAGATCATACTGACCTGTCCAAACTGAATTCGGCAGAGACCTTTAGAGAGGTCGGGAAGACCCTTAAGGACTTGGCGAAGGCTAACTAGTTTCTCTTCAGAGCTAGCAATTATTTCTTGGACAGCGTCTATTCTTTCCTGTAATGCTCTGGACACAGATCAGTCGAAGGTACACAATGACAATGTACAGGACCACCTACTCTTTATTGGTTAAAGGTCTACCAACCCACGTTTTGAGCATACGTGCGCCGAACGCCGTTCTTGTTCGATCCAGAACTGACATCAAAGTCCCTTTGCTCGTGAAATCTGTTTGGTTCTCGTAGATTTCTAGGTTGTGAAGCGTATTTGTCGCCAAGAGCATATGACTTTGTGTAGTGAACTTTCGGTAAAATTGAGTATCGGAAAGGACTTCCGAAAGCCCAAATGCGGCGAGATGGGACATCGTGTGGGCGAGCGCTACGACCACTTGCTTTGGAAGGTTCGAGACCTCGGCTAGGAATTGACCTATAGTATCATAAGAAACGATGATCAGAGATGTTGGGAATCGTCGAACCAGACTGAACGCCACCAGAAACAGCACCTTGTTGACGCTTCTTTTGGTAAAAATCGGTCACAAAGGAAAATGCGTCTGTGTACGACATGACCGAGTCGCAGTATTCAACACGCGTGTCCGTTGCAAGGCTGTCAGAAATGCATTGGTAAACGATCACGATGGAATGGGTAACGGAATACTTCGTCGTATAATGTGTCAGTATCTTCGCCGTTGATTTCGTTATATTGTCTTTGCAGACCAATAGTTCAGCAGGTTTGATATAAGAGAATCTGGTCTTGAAGGAGGTCAGAACATGCAAATGTATCAGGAGCTTGAATGACCTCGAGCTCGAGTCTCATTGAATCGTCTAACAGCTTCAATTAACAGATCGCAACATATGCGGAAGAAAGCACCTTCAAATTCGTCCCAAGTTATGTCTCCCGTACGAGGCGACACGCTTATCATTCCGATCTTCACACGATCCTTTTGCTCATTCTGCTGTTCTTCGACCAGGCAGAGGAAAGGCGGCGACACATATTTATCGGTGTCGTCCACTGAGTCCAAGTCATCAACGTAACTGAAAGTGAATGAATAAGTAAAATGGAGCTTAAGTGTCCGGCCAACTCACGTCGCCGCTGTATACAACCTAGCTAGCTTGCGATCAAAGGGCGCATTTCTGTTATCGCCGACTTTCTTGAGTGCGGCAGTTTCCGTCTGTTCAACGACACCGACTTTGTAACCACGAGAGAGTAAACTTCAATCTTGTTAATAATGAAAGGAGACACGCAAGGTTCGTACTTCTTCAGGTGGATATCACGTCTGTGGTCCGGAATGGACGCGACCAGGAAGTTACGATCCTCGAAAGCGATCATACCCAACTCTTTAGCTGCGACCTAGCAAAGAGAATGAATTTGTTGGCGAACACAAATAGGAACGTACATACTTTGGCGTCATCTCCGAAAAACTTATACTTGTACCCTACCTTTATCATGAGGAGAGCATCTCCGTTCTCCTTCTTCAGTTGAAGGACCTAAGATGTATGATGTAGAGCGACACTGGGTGAACCGCGCGAGACAAGCTTGCCTGCTTCTCAAGCGGAGTATACGACTGCCCGCTTGGCCCAATGTCGTCTTGGACCTTTAGCTTCACCAAAGCCTTTCCGTCGCGACGTGCGACGGTCTTCTTCTGCTTGAACATAGCAGTGAGAGCTTTGAATTGCGGGTCCGATTCATCTCCGGATAACTCCTCCACCTCTTCACTGACGGGTTTGCTCTTTCGTCCCGTAGCCGCAGAAGCCTTAGCCTTTGGCCTGGCTTTCAGAGGAGGAGTAGAGGAGTCCCTAGACGCGACTTTTAATCTCTTGCGTGGAGGCTCGTCGTCGTCGGTAGTGAGGTCTATCGGGCTAGCCTTCGTGCTTCCCTTTCTGCGAGCAGGATGAGAGAAATAGGAGGATATTGTCGGTTGAGAGGGACTGGACATTATATGAATGAGTCGGCACAACGACGGTCGTGGTACGGTGCACAGACGCAGATTCCACTCCCACCGAAATGGTGGAACAAAGGGAAGCGGCGCCACACGTGACTAAGCCTGTTTTTCCGTTCCTCTTACGTCGATGATGTTGTCGCGCTCGACGCGCTGTGTGCAGCGTTTCTGGTCATTACGCCGCCTGCAGTCCACTGTTGCCGACATTGACGGGCCTGCGGTCACGGAGACAAACCGTGAGCCAGTACTAGTAGACGCGCGACGACAAGCTAACCCGTTCCGAAGGTGCCGAGGCTACGTTGAAGCGGTTTTGGAAAACAGTCGGCATTGAGAGTCGCGACGGAAATCTCGCCGTCACTCTGGATAAACGAGCACTAAAGACACCCGAGGGCCATACGTTACTCTTACCAAGTCACAAAAGGCTACTCGCTACTTTAGTCGCTGCCGAATGGGAACACCAAGAAACAGTCATAAAACATCATGCACTTCCTGTCGTACGTCGTCCACCTGGACTCGGAAGCCTGTCCTCAATCTTTTTAGACATCAATTGTGTGTCGGGCCATTGACGCGTTCGATGACACCCAAACTCGGGAGGAAGTTTGTCAAGCTCTACTAGAATACCTAGACACGGACACCATATGGTATGTCTTATCTCCATATTATTACCACGAAGGTTAATTGGATTGAAAGCTTCCATGAGGACTATCCTGACCAGCTCGTCGCGCTTCAAACGAAACATTGGGATCCCATCCTAAAGTGGGCCAAAGAGACGTTCAATGTCGAAATAAAACTCTTCGACTCAATACTATCCAACTCTCATCCTAATGAGACGAAACAGAAGATGCTTGATGTCCTAAGACAAATGAATAAATGGGAACTAGCAGGTGCGTGAACTCCCCCGACGATTCAGCTCATGAAGTGACGATCTCTAGCTATGGAGCGTGCAACATATAGTACGAAATCGGTATTAATAGCGTTGGCTCTTGTAAAAGAGTTCATCACCGTCGAGGAAGCTTCTAATGCCTCCCGAGTGGAGGTCTCTAGTCAAATCGAACGCTGGGGAGAGGTGGAAGACAGTGCGTCTCCCAACAACTGTTACTCACTATGCCTCACATCTATTCCAGCTCACGACGTGGATCATTTCGATATAAGAAGGCAGCTCGGAAGTGTATCAGCCTTGTGTCACGATATCTAATGATATTTCGAAGTCACTTGTTGTCTCGTTCAACTACCTAAACCTCACCTCGAGAGAGACAGCATTCCTCCTAGGCAGATCAACGTCGAAGAATTCCTGATCAACTTGGCACCGATCTAAGGGTGCCGAAGGACCTACTGTCCATCTCTCAGCAATATCGAGTTTAAAATCGTAACCTTGAATGGTCGAATATCGAGAGAGGATCGGTTATGATGTGTAGCAGGCGCATACTCTTCTTGACCATGCGCACTGGTGTCCCCTTTCAGCGCTGCCTCCCGCTCGTGGACGCCGAATAGGATCGTATTGAAACTAGAACTAATCTAGCAACTTCTGTCTACCCGTTCGTCCTGGGAGACCAAAAACTGAAAGTCTCTAGGTCTAAGACTTTTCCGAATGTTTCTGAGGTGGTGTCCATACAGACGAAGCTCTTCATCAAATTGGATTCCGTTTGAGAAAGAGGCGGGTATTGGGGCGGCGCCGAATAATATTCACCGGCGGAATTCAACTGCGGTTCATTTCAATATCATCATGTATTTGGGCATAAGAGCACTCGCCATGTGTGATCTATCTGTGAAGAGGTGCTTCAAATACATTGCAGCTGGAATGATACGAAAAAGACTGAAGTGAGTTTGAGTCACCAGACGCCCCCAGTATAGGAAATTTTACTAGCCTGTGGTACTCTATTGGGATATCTGTTCGAAACGTTCTGGCCAAGTACTCCGCTTTTGACATGGGTGTCGGCGCGGCAGAGTCGAAGTCATAGATCCAGGCAAGGGGTTCAACGGTCGCGTCAGATAAGAGTGTATGTACCACCAAGATGACGTGGTAGTCCCAGACAACTGGAAGACCCAATCCTCGTGCTGCCTTTTGGTTCCATAACGCGACCTAACGCATAATTCAGCAGAATGATCAGCACCAGGAATCACCATTTGCCGTTTTCGCGTGGTTGGAGATGAACACGACGTGTATTGACCAGTCTTGTAGTGACAAGGTAGTAGCAAGGTGTTGAGCCAGGAAATATATGTTCTCTTCGCACCAGCATTTCGTGTACACAGAGTTTTGAGGAAATGGTGGTGGTGTGGCCATTGCGCGTGGGAAGAAGTCTCGGAGAGCCGGACCGAAATGTTAGCAGTAGTGAGCACGTGCCGTCTCGTATTTTGGCTGAACCCCAACCACTGACCTGTTGACACTTTTTGTGCATTTCCAGGCGACGGGCCCTCTGACTTCCTTAAAAACTTGATATACGGTGCCAGATCTACGCCACAATCCACAATGAGCGCCAATACCATGTCCAACGGCCACGGTACCCATCCAAACGGCGCATTGAGCCACGCGGAATCTTCCTCGTCCGCGGATTCCTTTGACGATGAAAAAGACGAGGGCAGCGCGACATCCAACTATGCGCCTAACGGGTACTCACAGTGCGTCATCCACGTATTCGGGCTTTGCGTCATCTAACTTTTCTTTGCCAGACTTCCCTTGCAGAGCCATAACGATGAACTAGTTGGCTACCTCTATCATTCAGGTTTCCAGACTGGTGTACGTGATTCTAATTGCTTACTTCTGGACTTTATTGACGTTTTCCAGAACTATTCTGATACGATTCTGGTTAGTGAGCTAGCACGTCCTAGTCGCGACTTTGTCGGAATAACAAGCTACAGCAAGTACAACAACATAATTATCGCTTACATGCAATAATACTCGCGCGTTCGCCATTTCTGGCACACTTGATGTCTACATCGCCTCAAAACGGTGGCCAGAGAGTCATCTACGTTCCTTTGGAGCAAGAACCGGAAGTGACTCAAGAGGTTAGTTCAGTGATTTGTACTCATACCTTCAAGAACTCACCACACTTGCATAGGGTTTTGCGATAGGTACGCCCTTAGGCCCATCCGCGATGTGTTTATTAAATTTTCCCTGCAGCATTGGGCTATCTCTATTCATCGATTTCTTTGACTTTGGTTCGACCAGAAAACTGCAGAGCAGTGCTTGCAGCCGGCCGTCTTCTCGGCGGCATGGATGACCTCTGCCAATACGCTTACGAGGAATGTAAGAGGTCGATATCCGTTCACACTATTGGCGCGTGGCTCGGTTTCATCGACAGTCTTCCATCCTCATCTCCAGACGGAACGTCGACACCCAGTATTGCCAACAACACTGTCTTTGGGGATTATGCACGAAAATTGCGAGACGACGTGTTCCACTTCCTTGTTGTTACATTGCCCGAAATTCTTGATGTCCAGTCTCCACATGCACCGTCTTCGGCATCAGGACCTAGTGGAAGAGATGTGCTCCTGCAGATCTTCTCACAGGTTCCCTTTGACATGTTCAAAGCCGCTGTTGAATCGCCTGTATTTACCATCGGCAAGTCTGACGCAGTCTCCGCTTTTCATGTTACTCATCTCCTTCGTAGAGGCGGACCAAGCACGCTTTAAATTTGCCAAAGATGCCATCGATCTCAGGAAACGCGGTATTGCGCGTGGTCCAGGATTAGAGGAGACCGTCGTGCTGGCGTTTGGTGGGAGTAACGGCGCTGGCAGCGCAGTACATGTGACGAGGAAAATGAAGAAAAGGCCTCTGTGGAAGGTCAACTCTTAGGTCTCCTTCTTACACTTACAGTTTGCTTGAACTCGATCTCTCTCGCTGCCTTGAACATGACCATCCTGTATACTGTATCTTTGTTGTGAAGTATATCTATGCTGCAGATTTTCTTGAGAACTTGGACTGTACTGTGAGAACATCTTAGATTTGACATAATCGGTGCTTTATTTGCTCTAATAGTAATTGTGCTCTAATTATATCTAGTTCGCAGTGGCGAAAGGATAGTCGTTGTATCCCCGACTGACTTCACCCGGAAGATAGAACACTGCTCGGTCGTAGGGAGTCAAGGGTATATTGCTCTTAAGTCGCAGAGGAAGATCAGGCTGTTTGATGATCAGTACAAGCTTAACAGCCAAAGCAAAGCACTTACATTCGCGATGAACACCCTTCCAAAGGCAATAAGATCGCCTTTCTCGTCTGCGACTTCGGTTGCGAGGTCCCTGCTGTATCCGCCAGCAGATATGAAAGGCCGAGGAGCCCAGATGTCACGAATGAAGTCGTTCGACCATTCCGCGGGCCACGACTCACGAGAGGTGCTTCCGTTTACACGCGGCTCGAATCAGGTGGATGTAAGCCAAGTTGGGATACTTCTCTTTGATCTGGGAGACCAAGTACGCAAACGTTGGTTTAGGATCCTCCATCCTCATGTCTGCATATGAAGGTCAGCATTGTGGAGAACAGTCAGAGAGAGACGAGGCAAACCCTGGAATTCACCCCACGGGCTGAAACGAATGCCCGTCTTCTCAGCACCGACGGCTTTGACAACGGCATCAACGACTTCGAGGGCGAACCGCGCGCGATTCTCGACACTTCCGCCATACTGATCCGTCCGCTTGTTGGTAACGTCCTGGATGAACTGATCAATCAGGTAGCCGTTGGCACCATGGATCTCAACACCTTTGGAGCAGAATTAATCAGTAACACTTATTTCCTTCCAGAAAGTAACTTACCGTCAAAGCCAGCTTTGTCAACAG
>JADNRX010000981.1:0-16765 GCA_015501595.1 Hymenopellis radicata
ACAAGATTCCTGAGCGCACTGATGCTACATTACCCAGGAAAGAACTGTCATATTGTACAGTTCACCTGTTTTCAACGGGTGAATATAGCTCAACTCTTGTGCTTTGGGACGGCCGTTGATACTCCGGGTGTGGTCTACAGTACACGAGTAAAGAAAGCATTGGTAGCCATCTCGAGAATCACATTAGGCTTGTGAATGGCGGCAGCTTGAAGTCCTATTCAAAGCCATATATCGCAAGGAAGGTACAATGAATGGTCTCCATCAACAAATACAAAACTGGGACCACACTCACCAGCAACGGAGACTGAAGGAAGAGGCGCGTACCAAGTTCAAGCTGAGTCCAATATCAGACCACCGCTTAGAGACTCGGGATGACGAAAGGAAATTGATACCGGCTAGCGCCTGAGAAATGCGCATGGGGGAAGGTAAGCCGTCGAGCAACGGCGATCCGTAATAGCTCGGTAATGTCAATCACGTCGTTGGCCCGTTTCTGCTCTTTACGCGAGCTTCGATGACATCCAAGCCAGTACTTTATTATGCAGTAACGCGGACAGCAGGGTATGGCGGGCAGGTCGTGGCGCGCGCTCCGGGCTACAATCGGACGAAATGGAAGGTAATCTCGGTATAGACGAGGAACGAAAACGAAACCTTTGTTTCGTTCGTGTCAGTTTGCGGGCCAGTGATCCGTGACTTGAGCACAAGTTGTGACCATCATCACAATTTTCCCTTTTTTGGTGGGCGACGACGGCGCGCCTTGCCTCAGACGAATCATGGTCCCTCTTGCTGATGCTTTCAGCTTCTTCATCACACTGTCTCGCTCCTACTCAGCCTGACATGGCATCCGTGGATGAGCCACTGGACTCCTCCTCCCGACCTCTGAGACGCGTTCTAAATACCAGAAACGGACCACTTCCTCTCGTTCAGATTTGGGTGTTTGATCTTGTTGCTATCGATAACATGTCCTCATGATTGTTACATGAATCCCTCTTCTTGGCACCGATGCAATTACAATGGAGTTGACTCTCGGATTCCATCGGCGCAAACCTGTCCTCCGAAGAGTGTTGTGGGTGACTTGAAGAACTCGTCCAACCAGGTGGAGGGTACTTACGGGCTAATACCTGTGATCTGGTCATGTGGAGTCGTGATATGGTACGTTGCGTTCATTTGTCAATGCTCTCGAAGCACGCCACTGACGCTACTCGCTAGGCATGTAGTTGGCGCGTTTGCACCCGCATGAACGATTCCCGGTCGTCTTCGACGACTGGGTCTGGGTCGAATACCCCTACTTCCTAGTACCTTACTTTTTTCTTTTCTTTTTTTTTGAATCCAATTTATAGTCCAGTTGTATGATATCCGGTATACGTATACTCTCGCGACTCCCGGGAGAAAGATGTCGATTCCACAAGAAGATGGCCCGGATACGCGATATGTGGCATCGGGCTTGTTGGGAGGCGGTCCAGGTGTTGCAGTAAAGTTTGGATCAGCACATTCGAATATTCTGCACCTCTTCTTGAGTGACATTGGGGGACAGGACAAGAATATCCACATCCTAGACGATCTATCAGTATAGGAAGCACTGGCTTGGTAGCCAATCACTCACGTTAGGCGATTCGCGAACCATGCTCGTAACACGCCGTCCTGCCGACAAGGCAGAAAGAGAACCCTGCATCGCGCAGGCCGGCGAACGCAGCACGAGCCGCCAATGGCAACACGACTCGCCTTTCTTCAGGATAATCATCCATCACGAAGCGAACCAAGAAAGAGTATAGATGTGTACCTGCGAATATCAGCAACTGCCATTACAACGCCTCACACGCATCTGACACCAACAATTCCGTCTTCCGTAACACAATATCCAGTGAAGCCATTCCAGAGGCCCAACAGAAGGGAAAACTGATGTGGCGATATCGGTGGCAAGAGCAAAAAAAAGCTCTCGGCGTCATCGGAGTCTTCGGTTTAACGATACAAAAATGTGTCACGTATATTATCGACATTTTCAACACGGTCTGCGTCGCGACTGTGAAAATAGAACGTCCAGGAAAAATGGTATCTCAATAGATAAAACAAAAAAGCATAGCAAAAAATCAGCGAAACGGGACGCGATAAACGGGTATACAACCCGTGGACAGAAAGGTAGTGAAAAAGAGAGAATGACATGCTAGGACCGGTATCCCAAGGATTAGTTATGTCGTGGGCGTAAAGGCACGTAAATATAGGAGATGTCATACAGCACGAGGTCATAGCAGTTGGAGGTAGTTCGATGGTGCAACTAGCAAGGGATTAGAATATGTTCGGGAGGCATGAAATAGTCAACGTACTTCCTGTTGTACCATCGGTTCTCCTTGCGGACCACCATTTCCCCTGCTTGTCGATAATGTCCAAGATGTCGCCTTTATTGAAGGTCAACTCATTCGGATCATCTGGAGATGCCGTATCTACGGGGATGTCAGCAACGACAATTAATTGCGAGAAGGTCGACACATACAGGCATACAAAGCCTTTGCTTTATGAGCAGGCGCATCTGCCGATGCTGGGTCGGAGAGGGGCAAATTATTCCCTCCTCCAATCCCGGCAACACCAGCGCCAATCGGGGAGCCAGGAGCATTGGGCTCATTTAGAGACGCGGGTCCGGTCGTGCTCGTAGCGTTGTGGATGCTCCCACCACCGCCTCCCATGCTCTTGTCTCGGGCGTCCCCACTCGTGAAACTGCCGGTGCTCCTGACACCTCCAGGAGCACCATAGCCTGCCGCTCCAGCAACCATTCCGCTGCCTGCTTTTGCTGTTGTACATGTCAGATCCTATGCCTCCAGACGCATAGTTCGTCGCATAGTTGCCGTTCACAGCCGACATATTGTGCACCGAATTCGTGGTGCGCGTGCGCCGACGACGGGAAGGAGGGGTTAAACCTCCAGTGCCCATGGAGTTGAAGAGATGCAGAGTGAGCGAGTCGTCCTCCGAAGTAAAGTACAGCACCCAAAGAATGTCCACCAATGAAAGAATGAGCCAGCCTGCGGACATGGCATTCAAGGCGCCGTCCGTAGAGTAGATTCCTTTCTGGACTCCCTCAACGGCGTAAACGATGGCGACCGCTCCAAAGACGCAGATCTGGAGACGGTGCATGGCGATGGAGTCGCTCGCGAGGGTGTACAACACGCCCAGGATGAGGAACAGCTGTAGAAATATTCCGAACCATTGTGTGCCGACAATACCATGGTCGGGTGCGACTGGAGGAGATATGAGCCTCGTGCTCCGAGGGAAAGCAAGATAACGCACATCTAGCTGCTGATATACACTGTCCTATAAAGGCTACAAACCATCCAGCCTAGGCGGAAATTAGCTCTGAAAACAGCCGAAAAAACCAAGGTGACGGACGACGGCTAGAATGGTAGTGAGAAGAAAAAGATAATGGGTCAAGATGGGAGTAAAGTCGAGCTCCCTGCCATTGCCGCGATTCATGGTGGCTGAAGAGGAGAAAAGACGAGAAGTGGTGGGAGCTCAGATGAAGGTCAAGTAAAGCAGTGTGACTGTTTGGTTTCAAATACGTATGACGTATTTACACATCCTCATCTCCGCGAAAAAGTTTTCCCAAACGAGCACTCTATTTTCTGCGCAACAGCTACTCAACAGAAACAAGTATATAGGCCCATTGTGACAGCCTCGACAACTCAATGTTAGAGCAGAAATCATTACTGACATGATCCATGATCGCAAACACTTCTACTGTTTGCGCAATGGTATCTTCCCATGGTTTCATGATGCCGTCTCTCTTCCACTGATGACCGCTGCGCACCGCAGATATCCGGGTCATCGCCTTAGTAGCTGCGCAATAGCAGAGCCAATGCGCGTGTTGATACATGTTGCTTTAATGTTTAGAACATACGACCTAAAGGTTGGTTTGCACTCAACGCCTTCGTCCAGGTCCTCCTCCACCTCCTATCAACACGAGCTTATTGCTCTTCTTCCGCCGACCGCCGGTACCACTCGCGTTTCGCGACTCGAGCTCATGCCACGCCGCGTCAATGTCCCACTCATCCTCATCGTCTCTCCGAGTGGCTCCCGCGCCCTGCCTCGGTGTACCGGGAGACGAAAGAGTCGACGCAAAACTCCTTGATCCCCAAGCTCCGGAAACCGGTGCTGATGGTGATATAGTCTCCTCGGTCGCGCTAAAGTCCGGCTCGATAATCACTGTAGGTGGCGTAACAGGTGCACTCCAGGAAGTCGTGTTGACTAATCGTCTCTCCCGCTCCCTCTCTTCTGCTCGTATTCTGGCTCGGTCATCCTTCTTACCCTTCTCCTTCCTCCTCGACGTCCGCATCTTCAAGGGGCCCTCAAAGTTCTTCAAGCCTTCTTTGCCGACGACACTCTTTAGGTCAGCCTCGATAAAAACAACGTCTGCGCCCTCAGGCATATGAGCAAGATACTTGCATCGCTTCCGCAAATCATCGTTGACCGTGCCTTCTGATAATGCGTCGACACGAATGTCAATCGTGTCCGGGAAAGCCGGGTAGCTCTGGAAATGGGAGAGTAATATCCTGATATCCAGTGGGTGCAGAAATATCGGGAGACCAGAAGCAGCCTGGTAAAAGTAGTATGTTGACGTCGAGGGAGGAGGCGGATTTAGATTACGCCTCTGTCTAGGACCATTTCTGGTTACTGAACTTGGTCGCGGTGGGGTTAAGGCGGGTGTAGCAGCTGATCGAAGTGCGAGTAACTCTTCTGGGACATCGGTGGACGGAGCAAGATGAGCCGAATGCTCATCACGGCGTCGACTGAGAGCGTGTCGTTGTTCGACGTCGTGAAGAGCTTGTCGCGCCTTGTCAATTTGTTCTCGTAGTATCGGATTATCCATTGCGCCAACTCTCGTCATGTGGTTGCGAACTTTCTGCTCTGCAGCGTCAATGAACGAGACGCCGAGATCATCATCCATGCCAGCGAGCTGACGCCTTTCCAAAGCGAGTTCGTCCAGGTCCTTGGACAGATCTTGAATGAGGTAGTCTGGCGTCGCAAGCATAAACTTGGAATAGTTGAAGATGTCGGGTAAGAAGTGGAAAGGCGCCTGGTGGGGCGGAATTAGATCTGAAGGCCACGTAGATGAGCGCGGTAAGGCCAGAGTGGTGATCTGAGGTCGTTGCATGAGTCGCATGCGGAACATGGAACCAGCGCGCGGAGCATCGAAAGGATGCTCTGCATAAGAAGAGGATGCAGAGGATGATGCTCCACCAGAGGGTTCGTCTAAAGACGAATCGAATACTGGACCGTCGAACCATTTAACGTTCTTGAGCTGATTATCGTTGATCGAGTCGAAGCAGATAGGACACCTTGCCCACTTATTCTCGGAGGTGTTGAGGTAGTGTAGAATGCAAGGATAGCAGAAAACCTGCGAACAAGTTGATAAGTAAGAGAATGTGATGATAAGAATGGGTACCGACATGACCGCATTTCGTCATACGCGACGCAGTAGGAGACGACAGACAAATAGGACAGGTCGTATGTCCTTCATCTTGAGAGCTCTGTTCGCGGCCTGCCGCTACAGACGCGAGTGCAGATGAACGCGGGATGATAACTTGAGCGATATCATTCCACTGGAAGAAGCTAAGTAATAGTCAGTCTAGCAACAGCAACGATTGGAATAAGACTGACATATCCGGATCCGCAAAATGGACAGTGTAGTCGCCCATGGGGTTCATCACGAAACGATACTGAGCATTGACGAATCCTATCGAGACGTGGTGAACACCAGCTCATCAGCGACGACTCGACTGGGCACGCACGTTCCTTGTTCCAGAGGGCCTGAACACCCGTCCGCCGACTTCTACGCGGCAGACCTGCCATAGGCTGCGACTGCCTCGGCGGCAGAGTAAAGTTGAGGAGATGATTCACGTTGACCGGCTGTGAATTCATCTTGGACGGTCGCTTCGGCGTAGTCTGGGGTGTCGGGAGGCTGGCCATTATGGCTCTGCGGTGTCGATAATTCGTGGGGAAAAGACAATAAAAAGGGAGCGCAACTGTGGGCTCCCCTACGAGAGAGGGAGGGAACCAGCTCAAGCGTATGATGCCATTCTCGGCATGACTCCGATTCCTTCACGTGCGCTCCCGAATTGAACTCTGCCTTAAACGGCCATTATCGTTATGGGAAAGAAGAATCTCAATCCAGCGGACTCGTTTCGTGCGTATTTGTGAATCAATTGGTTGTATGAGACTTACAGTCATGTAGGAAAGGCTCAGCGCAAAAAGGAGCTGAAAAAGGCAGGCATTAGCCTCAAAACACGTCCCTTTCATACTCAACAATGCATCATGTAGTAGAACAAGGCCACTCGCAGCCAAGCACGCGACTTTACGCTTGTAAAGAAGGATACTTGGGGTTTGCTCCTCTGTTTGATTTCTGCCCTGCTTTCCTCAACACATTATATAGACCTTCAGGATGAAATTGAACGCCTCGAATCTGTAGGCAAACCCGATGACCAGGACAAAGCGCGTCTACTAGAGCTCAAGGCAGAACTTGAGAAGATCAACAAGAAAAAGGCAGAATGGGTCGAGGAACATCCTGAACATCGACGCCTCGTGTACAGACCGCGCAAGGAGACAGATACGCAGAAGCTTGAACAAGAATTGCTCGCAGCTAAACCCAAGAGGAATCTCTTCTTGCCAAATGGACTGCCTAGGCATCCAGAACGCAGTATTTACTATGATCCTGTCATGAATCCCTTTGGTGTCGCTCCTCCTGGTATGCCGTATCGAGAAAGAGGTATGCACACTTTCTATTTCCCAAATAATTCACTTACTCAAATGCTTCTAGATCTTATACCAGGAGAGATCGATAGTGATGCTGATTCCGATGATGGTGAGCCGCTTTCAACGCGTATTCGTTTCTCTTTACAAGCAGGTCAATTTAGATGATGATATTATGATGCCTGCTGGCCCACCTCCCAAAGGAGAGGATGCCGTTGACAGCGACGAAGACATTCCTATGCCTGACGGGCCCCCACCAGGTCGGGAAGGAGAACCAGATATTCCGATGCCTCCACCACTTTTACCACCGTTCCCACCTGGCGCTGTTCCTCCAAATATGTATCCTACCCCACCACCATTTCCTCCGCCCCAGAATGCTTTCTTTCCTCCAGGAGCCATGCTTCCACCTCCACCTCCAAATTTTGTACCAAATGTACCACCCCCACCGCCAATGCCTCCAAACTTTATGTCCAACATGCTTCAGCCTCCACCAGGCTTTTTCCCTCGTGGGACCCGGGCACCTGGCTCTATGCAAGATCCTTTATCTTCAATACCCCATCAGACCTTTCAAGGTCACCGGAGCCAGCCGCCGCCACCCCCGCATTCGTCGCTACCTTCAAAACCCCAGTTCAACCCCGCGTCATCTCAAGCAGTCGCTGCGACTGTGTCTGCCGAGCCTGAGTTACGGAACCTGAAGAAGGAAGCGACATCATTCGTACCGGCATCCTTGAAACGGAGAAAAGTGGGTACAGGTGTAGTTGGTGCAAGCAGGATTAATGCTGCGCCTGGCGTCCTCGATGAAGAAGACGCTGCCGAGCATCCAGCGCGTCCGGACTTGCTTTCCGTTCTGCAGGATCAATTTGGACCCGCTCCGACCGTTCCTCGTACTTCGGGACCGGTATCCGTAAAGCCGAAGACGGATGTGGAGAAGAGTAAGGACGACTATGCAAAGTTTGTCGAGGAAATGGGTGATATATTGGGCAATAAGTAGGAAATAACTACCGTATACACGAGCTATACATGCTATCTTCTCGTCACTATATCAAGTCTTGTGGTACAACTGGTTGACGCGTATGTATTGCAGTTCGGGAGGCCTTCGGCGAAATACGTATCGGCCATTCACTTTTGAAGGGAAGACATCTTATAAATAGAGCGTGTCTGCTTTTTGACTCCCACCATTCTCTATGAGTACTACCACCACCACTGTGGCGCCAGCCAACGGAGTCATCTACTTGAAACCTCGTCCGTATGCCGCGCATGCAGGTTCATTCATGCTGCTACCTCTCCTACCTAAGCCTAAACCACACAAGGCCTTACCATCGGAGATCTGGACGGAAATATTCAAGTTCGTGCTCGAGGCGCAGGGCGGGATGAACAAATATGGTGTGTTGCGCGGGTCAATCATGGCTTTAGAGTATGTGATCTCTTCCATTTCCCTCAGACGTGGCTGACGCGACTACAGGCTACGGCTCTACCGCTTGCATACAAGCGTGTCCACATCCACAGTCTCTCTCAACTAGAAAAGTTCTATCGCCGACTGTATGACGCTGAAATGAAATGGGACAGTATTCGAAGAATTCCGTATTCAGCTCCAGGTCGGGTATGTGTTGTATCTTTATCATGGCTGAACACGAACTAATGCATTCGATCAGTGGGTGCAAAGCCTCGACCTTACAAAAGTCACATTCGTCGACCATGCACAAGCGTTTCTCCTCGATTCGCTGCTCACACCACTCTTTCCACTCGTTCCATGTCTGACGCACTTATCTATGAATCCCCTCTTCGTCATGAGCCGTCGAGCTATCGCGTCCCTCGCATACAGACCAGGCGTCGTGAACATTCGCTCTCTCGAGGGGATAACCTATGTCCCTGCCCAAACGCAGAGCGAAGAGGAGGAGTCCATGGTCACTCTTCTCCGATGCTGCCAGCATCTGGAGGAACTAGAAATCACTGGCCACAGTCCCGATCCATCCGACTTGGACTGGACCGCCTTCGAGGACCCAGAGACCTACGCGTCCAAAGGGCCGTTGTTCCTGCCGCATTTACGTATACTGACATTGCTGTCGATACACTCGTCACCCTTGCTGTTCACCCTGCTTATCTCACATTTACCGTCGCTCGAGAAGCTGACCATCACACCATATGACGACCTCCCCGGATCTCCCGTATCCCAGTTCATCGAAACGCACGGCGCGCATCTACGGTCGCTACTGTTGTTCACGCCAAAGTCTTGGCCCACGAGACTGCACCCATCGCCGGACTCCATTCTCACCACATCGCCGAACCTACGGCATATGTCGTTGGAACAGCCATTACCGACTCTTGTCCTCAAGGGGAATCATCCTCTTCAATTCTTGTCCATACCTCGACCGAATAACGATTCGTGGGACTTTCTCGCGAGGTTACTGCCTCACGTCCCGAATCTTTGCGCGGTTCGAGCGAGGGATGTGAAATGGCTGCGAAAGGGCATGAACTCCAGGGCGCAAGAAGCTGGGGTGCAGGGAACGATGAGAGAATGGAGGAAGCGGTTAGCACGGAGAGGTGTTAGGATGTTGGACTCGGATTGGAAGGACATCGAGGCTTGAGCTTCGTGAGTTGGTTATCTAGCGCGGTGCTTCATCTGAACCTGTTATTTTTTGTAAACTACGACTGATTCTGTTCATGCAATACCACTCATAATATATCAATCTGCTCTTCTCCATTTCCAATGACACTTGCGACGCCCATCTTGCGCAGCCAGCGCTGTACAACGGCACGCCGGTCATCTGTCAAAACTCGGGGTACGATATACTTAAGTCGAGGACGCGACGTCCGTGGTCGTCGCGCAATGTCCAAGACACTCCCATTCTACTTGATCACCGCATTCTCAAATGACTCATTCGCTGGGAATCCCGCCGCCGTTGTCTTCGTTGACGATGACTTGGCCGAAGACACAGACACACTCATGAAACTGGGCGCGAACCTCAGCCAGCCTATTTCTCTGATGGTCTATCCCCCCCGCGAGCCATCGACGGATCCCAAGATCGCCAAGCGTAGAGTGCGCTTCATGACCAACAGCTTATCCGAAGTCGCCTTATGTGGACATGGTTCGCTAGCTGTGGCGGGTACGATGTTTGCGAAGAAGCTAGTCCCGGACGAAGTGGAGGTGTTGGAGTTGGAGACCAAGTCTGCTGGCGTGTTGAAGGCGTATCGTAAAGAGGAGGGATGGTTCGATATCGAGCTTCCGAGCGCGACTCTTCATGGAGTTCCGTCAGATGAGGCTCACGCGTTGAAGAAAGCGATGAATAACGCGTTTGGACGCGTCTTGGCGATTCAATTATATTGGGAGGGGTCGTGATAACTTTGCGCCGTATCTAGTGGTGGAGCTCGATGCTAAAGAGGACCTCAAGGCCAGCACAGTTGATGCAAACGCTCTGGTGAGCCTACAATTTGACATTCGGGGGGAATCCTAGCTCATCTTTAGGTAGGAAATGACTGGCTATAACATCCATGTCATCACTACCGATTCAATAACGGGCGAAGAAGCGTTCATTTCCCGTGCGTTTGCGCCTGCAGTGGTTCAAGCCGGAGAAGATCACGTCTCGGGCTCGACGCATTCGCTGCTTGTTCCCTACTGGTTCTCGAAAAAGGGAATTCCTCCAGGTGACTTGGTTTCAGTCAAGCAAGTTAGCCAAGAGGAGCAGCTTGAGAGTCCACTGGGAAAAGGAGGTCAATGTCGTTCATCTCCAAGGCCAGACGGCCTTGTTCGCTGAAGGAACGATTACTATATGTGTTTGAAGATTAGTATCAATATTCAGACTCCTGAGTTTCTATATGCTTGGAACACCCAGCGCAAGATTTAGGAGTTACTTGTAAGCTGTAAAAGCTTTGTAAGTTGAGTCTATTGGCTGTACTGCGCGCAAGCGGAGTCGGGCGGCGAGCAACGTTCACGATCAAAACAGTCCAATACAGTTCAGACGTTGATTGCCACTTTGAGCACTTACTACTACCAAAAATCAGGTCCTCAACGCGGCATCGGGCGCACACAGATCGTTTACGGAAATTCCGTGGTGACAGACATCTCTGGTTCGCTGGATTACTGTACACCTTGCTAACAATGAGGGGCTGGAGGTGATCGGACTGGCTCGAGTCTATAAAAAGGCGTCGCTGGGTCAAGAAGTCATCTACTCGTTCACACCTCCTTCACCACTGCACAATGAGCTTCCCTCTTACTGGTCAAGTTGCACTCGTGACGGGAGCTGGAACTGGAATGTAAATGCCAGCATTCGGACGCGTCGACTTGGGACTAACAGTTCTTGACAGCGGCTTGATGATAGCGACTGTGTTCGCGAAGAATGGAGCGAAGGTCTACATTACGGGCCGACGCCTGGCAGTTTTGGAGGCCGCCGTCTCCTCCGGGATGGGTTTGAGTGGTTCTCTTGTGGCGTAGGTGTCCTGTGTCCAGCGCGGAAACCCTGCTCACACTACTTCAGACTGCAACTGGACGTCACGAATGAAGAATCTGTAAAAAAGGCGGCTGAGATTGTCAAAGCTCAAGATGGAAAGCTCGATATTCTCGTAAACAAGTACGCATTCGAACGCTGAATGTGCGTATTTATACTGACCATATCTCTACAGTGCGGCATCAATGGACCAGTCGTTGATCAAGCAGGCTTCATGAGCAGAAAGATGGCTGCTGAAGACCCTTTGGAGCCAGAGTCCTTCAAGGACTGGGTCGACCTGTTTACCATCAACAGCATCGCGCCGTTCTTTGTCATACGCGCCTTCACCGATCTGCTTCTCGCTGGTGCTCGCTCGCGCGGCGCGGACGCTACTTCTAGCGTGATCAACATTTCTAGTGCTGCAACCTATATCCGTTCGAATGTAACCAGCAACACAGTAAGTCCCTGAGCACTTGTTTTGTCTGATGCACTCGGTTGACTGGTAATGACATAGTTGGGTTATGGTCCCTCCAAGGCTGCTCTCGACAAGATCACAGTTGTGCTGGCCACCGATTTCGCGTCTAGGAGACTTCCTATTCGCATAATCAAATCTCCCTGGCATGTTCCCGTCGCAATTGAGCGCGGAGCTGTTGGACGACCTGATACCAAGCCTCTTCCCGGATTCGTGGCCCCGGTGCCTTCCGGAGAGAGCGGGAACGTAAGTCTGATATTTATCAATATCACTGTGGACCATTGATTGACCGCAACTTAGCGAGGAGGAAATGGGGAGCACTGCGCTCTACTTGGCCACGGCAGGCTACACTAATGGCATCGACATAAAGATCGATGGAGGCGTGTCTCTAGTTAATCCTTGATCATTGTGTCTAGTGAATCCATAGTACCAAGTTGAATACAATTATGAGTTGACGAAGCCGCTGGTCTGTGTGCAAAAAAGTAAAGGGGGTGGCAGTGCAATCGCGTAGTTTTCTACCATCATGCATCATGTCTTCACATTATGCTTGTGAACGCGTCTACACCCTCCACATTTTCGGTTCAACGGCGAACGCACATTCCTCGTTTAATACGTGGCCGGGACTCGCGTTTGTCATGACCGATCATCATCGCGGGCATTGTCATCCGAATGGACCTTGGACGGGCGTACAAAGGGAACCAACAGCAATACCTCTCGGATTATTAGGCTGGGCATGCTCGCTCTTCTAGGTTCATTTGCAGGTGAAGATCGCGTTCCCTTCACCATTTGATCTGGGACTTGTCTCTCCGTCAGTCTCCCGTAGCCTACGTACAAAGCCGCAAGCAAGTTCCGTTTATAGTATCTCACCGTTCCACTTACGAACAACATGTTCGTAATCTCATTCATGTGTTATCCGGCGATTGCCAATGTTCAGTGTGGACAATGATATATATTCGCCAGCTAAATTAGGTTACTAGCTCCGGAGATCGCTCTCAAGCTATCTATGTGGATTGCAGACTGGTCCAAGCACAAGTCCACTGTGGCCACGAGAGGTGGATCGAGCGCCATTGTTCGACGTCTACTTAAAGTGTTCGCGTTCTCTTCGCCCTCCACGACTTCTTCTGCTATCCATTACTACGCCACTTCTCGACACCCTTTCTATTCTTCATCATCGCGTCACGCATCGCCATGGCCAGCACTCTCGAACTGGTTTACGACCGCAGTCAGGTCTTCCAGCTTTGGGCATGGACAGCCTCTCCCAGCGGAGATAACCATCACTACACTATTCGCGTCCAACAACGCCTGCGCAACCACGTCTTCACCGCGCTTATGGGTCCGCTTGGCGAACACCCTACACGAACTGTCATTGTCAAATCGCGCAAGGCGCTGACCAGGTGTCAGCGCTCGATTGGGAGGCGGAGTTGTATGAAAACGATCTGCGAGGTTTGCAGGGCAGTGTGGTTCCAAAATGCTACGGGTACTTTAAGGGGCGTTCAGGCGGGCAATCTCTCTCGTGTTTGGTCTTAGAATTTTGCAATCAGCCATTCCGAAGCGCGGATTTTAGGTGATTTGTTCAAATTACATGGTCTTGGGATCTATCTATATTTAACGCGTTCAACAGTCAACAAATTATCCTTGCCACCGCTAATCTGCACCAAGTCGGAATTTACCATGGGAATATCTCCTATCTGGGGCTCATTTTGTTCTTGCCAGTAATGGCATTCGTATCATCGATTTCGCCAAGGCGCAGAGGCATCACTGTCGCTCGTCTTGTGCAGAGCTATCGGTTGTGGGGGAGAAGTATGGACGCGTTGATGAGACTCAGATCAGCGACATCTACCCTCGCCGCTTGCGGAAAGATAGCATGTATTCTGTTCGAAGTCACTTTTGAGACGTACTACGAAGCTAGGGCGGACACATTCCTTATTACACTGCACTGTACCATAGTCTCATTGCTCTGTTGTAACTGCATCTCATACCTGTATTTTTATTATATATATCTCTGCAACGTACTCACATTGTTGTCTGCTCAGAGTAGTGTGGTCTAAGGCGAAGTTCGCGCTTGGTGGTCAGCAGCGCTGCGGGCGCGGCACAGGTAGACGCGATCGATCGATCGAGGCTATGTCGGTGCCTGGCTTTGCTTACAGCTTTGATTCTTACCATCACCATGACTGCTCACAACACAGAAACGAATGGATTTCCTGAGGGCTACTTCATCATTCGCTCTGTAGCCTCGAATCGGCTGCTGGACGTTTCACAGGATTCGATCGAAGATGGCGCCACCGTGATCCTCTTCCCAGAATCTGAGACATCTCTCGTTGAAAGTAAGCTCATCTTCTTGTACGTGTGGTTGGCAGTGGCTTACTCTATCCTTAAAGGTCGAAGGAATCCTAACTCCAACAACCAGGCTCGTCCCACAAGATATAGACTAGATCCGAAGCTAATACTTTACTTTAGGTCTTCTTCATGGACACCTCTGGTGCGCTATGCTCTCGCTCATCTGGTCACGCTCTCGATATTGAAGGTAACTGAATGCTTCTTTGCTCGTCTGTTCTGTCTGATATACATTTGCTTAGACGACCGTCTCGTATTGCGCCACCGACGTCCTGTGTCGCTTCCCTTCCCGAACCCGTATTCTCACCCTCTGCCCAAGTTCTCATATAACAAAGAAACAGCCGAAATCCACGTCGAGTTTTCCTGTGATCCCACATACCCTCCGCGCGCCTCCGCTCGCATTTCGGGATCATGGAAAGGCCAAACTTACCTCCTAGCGTCTATACCCGTACGCAGGCCAGAACAATCCTTGATGATGCTACAGAGTTTATATCATCCACTCTTGCGGCACCTTTTTCTCTCTTCTCTGGAAATACTCTCCCCAGTCGGCGACGCCTGAAGATGTCTTCCAGAATGGCGTAGATTTAAAGGAGGAAGAAGTGTTGGAGGAAGACCGCGGGGAGGAGGCAGAGGTTGACGATTCTCCGGAGTTGTCTCGGTCTGTGCGGATGCTCACCGTTGTCAACTCAGCAGTGGACGACCATCATCTCGTAGAGAAGGCGATGAACAGGCGGAGATGGCAGATCGTACCTCTCCGCACTGTCAATGCCCGCACTGCTGCTTAAATGCCGTTGTCTTCAACCTTAGTTTCATGATCATCAATGTAATTCTATGTGTATACCGTTCAATGCCAGTGTCATATCTTAACCAAGAACAGTTGTTATCGCATTCGGGCTGGCATCCTAAGTTTCCCAATGTAACTTAATACCGAGTTGATACGCTGGCGGAGGAGGACCAGAAGACCTTGCTTCGTACCGTTGCCGCGATGCCACCGGCGAACCAAATACGTCTGTTGTTGAACGTGCTCACTTGTCTGTCACGGTATGTGCAGAACTTCTCTTGTCTGCAGAATTGCACGTTCCTCTTCTGGCTCTTACTATTCGCCAGTCGGCCTCTTCTTCCGTATTATAGCCGTCGTACGTCATTATTCCGCTGCGGGAAACCCATGAACCAATGTGCGCGTCGAATCAGAGGTCGCGTCAGGGTTCCCCTTCGTTCATAGACGATGGGGCCGAGTCTCGTTCTCACTTCTACCAGTAAGAATCTCGGAATGGAGGGCACTCGCACGATCACTTTGTGAGAAACAGCTTTCATATTAGTGGTCAGCTTAGTCGGAGGAAGCACAACAATATATATTGCCATAATCAAGTGAGGTAGCATCAAATTGAGTTCGTACTCAGGATGCTTCAAGTTATGTCCCGACTTCAATCTCTTTCGCCCTTAGTCAACTCGTTCAACCTGTACCGCGTGATACTCCGTGAAAGGCGACATACCCTTCTGCGAACGCATTGTACGCTTTCAAGGCAACACCATCTGGCTCCAGCAATAATCTCACGTTCTTGTCGGTCTGGATGACTTCCTTAGAGAGGTCACGGAGAGCAACGTTTTTCTTCACGCCCAAACAGCGTGCGGTGATGGAGACCAGATTCTCTCGTCACCTGTTAACTCTTCCTTATAGAAAGAGAGAACATCGCTGTTAGAGGTATGAGTGGAGCCTCGTGGTTTGACACATTTTCGACACATACTTTACTCCGCCGAGGATTCCCATTAGTTCCGGTAAAGCGTGGATGTATGAATCCACTGGGACCTCAGGGGGAAATATAAAGAAAGAGTATGCGTCCGCTGCGCCTGATAATCCACGAGCGAATTTTGGGAATTGTTTAGCAGTGGGCGACAACTGTGGCGCGGGTTAAGACTTTGTGGCGAGGTTGATAAAGACCGAACCTTTATGTTCTTCGTGCGCTGTTCTAGGACCAAAGCGTAACAAAGTTGAGTGCGGCTGTTATGATGAGGTTCGCTGCCATATAGTCGAAGTAGGCATGTGTATCGCGGAGGAAGCTCGAAAAGAAAATCAAGGACGACGTTTCCATGTGACTCTGCTCTGCAGAATCGGCCGTGGAAAGAGGCAAGACCCGCCACATCGCTCGCAAAGGTGTCGTCGAGATACATGAGGAACGCCGTGTACAGGGCAACGTATAGCCCAGGAAGGGTTTTCTAAATGACCGTACGATATGCTAGCGATAGTGATTCCGTCAGGAACCCAAGTTGCGAAAAACAAGGCCATTGAGGATCCTCCGCAAGAATACCCTCGTAACTTGGCCTCTTGATAGCAGAGAGCGTGGAGAACAGGGTCATGCCCGGCCGGAGGGTTGGAGGTGGACTCGAAGTGTGTAATGAGTTCAAGGCAGATGTTTCTGATCTCCTTGAGTTCTTCGTCTGATCTGCATGAACTCTTACATTAGTGTATGCGGGAAAACCACAGACAACTCACAGGTCCAAGTTTCGACGAAACGGTGAAAGACCGACAACAACTGGATTCACTTGGGGTGTCATCGTCGACGATTGGTGGGCGAAGATACCTGTGTGAGTCCTTTTATATTCGCCTGAACTTGGCATACCGGAGACGAAACCTCCGGCTTGGATTTGTTGAGCCAGGACGTGACGACACCATTGAACGCGCCACCAGTACCACATACCGGGGACAAAGCTTCCGGATTGAGATTTTTTGAGCCAGGGCGCAGTGACGACACGAATAGAACGGGGGCCATTGGACGCGCACCAGTATCACAATCAGGCGCACAAAGATAAC